>RJWJ010002674.1:0-96825 GCA_004363605.1 Indri indri
CTATCTAAAAAATAAAAAAAAAATCAATGAAAAAAAAAAACACAATGAGATATCACCTAACTCCAGTGAGACTGGCCTTTACCAAAAAGTCCCAAAACAACAAATACTGAGGTGGATGCGGAGAGATTGTAACACTCTTACACTGCTGGTGAGACTGCAAATTAATACAACCCCTGTGGTAAGTAATTTGGAAAAATCTCAAAGAGCTAAAAACAGAAATATGATTTGATCCAGCAATCCCACTACTAGGCATCTACCCAAAGGAAAAAAAAGGCATTCTATAATAAAGACATCTGCACTTGAATATTTATGGCAGCACAAATTCACAATTGCAAAGATGTGGAAACAATCCAAGTGCCCATCAATATGTAAGTGGATTAATAAAATGTGGTATATTTATACCATGGAATACTCCTCAATTACAAAAAACAATGGTGAACTAGCACCTTTTATATTATTCTTCATAGAGCTTGGGCCCATCCTTCAAAGTGAGATATCACAGGAATGGAAAAACAAGCACTGCATGTACTCGCCATCAAATTGGTACTAAGTGATCAACACTAAGGTGCTTGCATAGTAGTAATATTCACTGGATGCTGGTCAAGTGGGGGTGGGGGTGGATAAACTCACAACTAATGGATGTGGAGTGCACTGTATGGGGGAAGTGCACACTTGTAGCCCTGGCTTGGGCGAGGCAAAGATATTATATGCAACCAAAATGTTTCTCTGTGCATCCATGCCAGCATCTGTTGTTTTAGGACTTTTGGATAAAAGCGATTCTCACTGGAGTAAAGTGGTATCTCATTGTGGTTTTGATTTGAATTTCCCTGATTATTAGAGGTGTTTCCCCATAACATTCCGAAATAAAACAAAAACAAAATAAAATAAGATACCAATGTCATTTTTTTGCAAATTTAGAAAAAATAATTCTACGCTTCGTATGGAAACAGAAAAGACCTCACATAGCCAAAGCAATGTTAAGCAAAAAGAACAAATTGGGAGGCATCAATTTATCAGACTTGAAGCTATACTACAAGGCTATAGCAACAAAAACAGCATGGTACTGACAGAAGAACAGAGATATAGACCAGTGGATAGGAACAGAGAACCCAGATATAAAACCGTCCTCGTATTGCCATCTGATCTTTGAAGGACCTTAATTTTAAAGGACCCTTCCTCCTTTAAAGTAGGTGTCACCAGTCTTCTTCACCATTTAGCTTGCTCCCCTCCCTCAGGGGCTGCACACTTCTAAAGGACAGACATTTTATTGTATTCTTTTTAAGTCCCAGTACTTAGCACCATGTGCGGTACATACTAGCACGTAACCAATTTTTCTTTTTTCAATAGACTACATATGTTTAGATGCTTTGTAAACTCATGCTTTTCAAACTTATTTAGAGTAATGGAAAACACTTATATAAGAGTCGTAATGTGTATGTAGCAGTTACTTGGTGCCTGGCAACATCCTCAGTATTCCATATATATTAGTGCACTCAATCCTTAGGGCAAACCAATGAAGCAGTTATCATTGCCATATCCATTTTACAGACAGGGCAACTGAAGCACAGAGAGTTGGGCAACTTGTGTTAGATTGCAGTTTATATGGAAAAATTGGATTTGAACCTAGGCCATTGAGTTCTGAAGTCCATGCTGTTAAGTACTAGATTATACTTCCTCTCTGTGACATAGTCATAAAGATTTTCACTTATCAACAAAGTGAAGAAAATTTATAATTTTATAAGCTCCGTATGCCCAATATCTATTATTCTGATTAAAAAGGAACTTAAACGCACTGTGTCCAAGTACACGTTTAGGTAAATGAAGGGTTTTATTGTTTGTGTGTTGGTTGGTTTTTGTTTTTTGCAAAGAATATTTTAGATGGAGGGGACCATGAACACCATGTATTCTAATCCCTTTCAATTCAGCTAATATGAATGAATTTCCTTCTGTATAACAAGAAAGTCCACTTGTGTTATCTCATTGAATGTGTGCAACAACCACGTGCCTTAGCTACGATATTATTGCCGGTTTGGGAGCTGATGTTACGCTGGAGTGTGTTAATAGTACTGTCACATGGAAGCAAGATTATTTCACATCTCTCCTCTGGGACATGATATTATCACTAAGCAGAAAGGTCAGTGGTTTTGTCATGAATTAGGACAGAAGAAAAAGAGTAGAAAACCAGAGATTATGGTCCTGTTTGGAATTGGATGTTTCTTTTTTCAGATGTGAAAGTGTATTAGTCCTTAAAAACCATCATTTTTGCAGAGAAGTAGTATAGTATGGTGGTTAAGAGCTTGGCTCCTGGATTCAAACTGTCTGATGTAAATCTCCACTTGACTTTACTGCTGTGTGACCTTGGACAAGTTATATAGTCTCTCTGTGCCTCAATTTTCTCAGTTGCAAAATGAGGATAGTAATAAGATAAATCTCATACAAATTCCTTGAAGATTAAAATATTTAACATATGCAGAGTGTTTAGAATAAAGTCTGAAAAGAGCAAGTGCTTAAGAAATGTTAGTTGTATGAATAAAATATACCTGATCACTAAAATCTCCTCGAATGGTTCTAAATCTTCAATGTTTCCAGAACACATTTGTTAAGTAATGATGTCATTAGCTCAGATTCTCCTTTTTTCAATTAAAAAAAAGGCAAACTTATTTGATGTGTGGATTCAAAGAATAATACATGGAGGTCTTGCTTTATCTCAAAAAGGAAAGCTGATATTTTAGGATTAACAAGTAAGAACAGTTGGAACAAATACAGAATTTTAAAAATATAAGTAGGAATGTATTTTAAAAATGCCAATTCAAAAAAATATTTTTTATCGAGTGGGAAAGGTTGAGGGACTAATTTAAGTAAACATTAAAAAAGGGAAAAATTAGGGAAAAAATCTATTTCCCCAGCTGGGGAATGTCTGCAGATACAGCAAATACTTACTCAGCAGATCTCTATTTTTATTCTAGCAGCTTGCCAAGAAATACAGTGGCTGCAGTTTTCTCTTCTATCTAATATGAACTGCAGCTCAGCTAGGAATACTGAAAATGAATGCCCATCCTTTAATGTGCCTGAGTGGGCGACAGGTAGCACACAGGTCAGCAGATTCTCCTCCTGCTCTCTACTGTGGGAATTGGCCCAGTTAACAAAGGCAACCTGGGTTAGGTCTAGGTTCATAATATACTGTTACTATTTGAGTATGTTTCATGAACCACAAGTCTAAGCTCTATTGCAAAAATCAGTGTGCAATATTCTGGTTTCCTATTTGTCTTAGAAAGCAATCATGTACATGAAGTTTTCCTGTGAGCTCCAAGTTTTAAGCCTTAAAATGCAATGAGCACTTTATGGTTTATACTATGGTTTTATGTACACAATCTGTCTTAACTATCTTTATACTTTTCCTCACATTTCTTGACCACCAAGAATGGCTTTGGCTTTCCATCTAGATTTTTTGCTTCTAAATATTAACAGCCCTCTAGACCCTGAAGCTAATGTTAGCCCATCCATTAAGCCCCTATTGATAGCTCCGTTGGGAAGTGATCATTTCTTTCCCTGAACTCTTGAGATTTCATGTGTACCTGTTTTAGCACATGGTCACTTTTTACTATGTATTATACCAATTTATTTTCTATTTCCCCTATTAGATTGTAAGCTTATTGAGGACATTTCTGCATCATCTTGATAATCTACACTGTATCTTAAATGATATTCACCATGTAGTAGATGTGTAATGGATATTAAAAGTGAATGTATAAATATAAAATCATTTAATCTTGACAACAATCTAGTAATAGTATAGACATTATTCCAGTTTTAAATGAATGACAATTACAATAATTATAGTTAACATTGTTAATAATGTGCTAAGCACCAATCTATATGTTTTGTGCATGTCATCCCATCTAATCTTTATAAAAATTTTGTAAAGTAGTTACTATTATTATTATCATTCCAATTTTACATATGGAGTGATGGGACACATAGCAGTCATGTAACTTTCCAAAGCTGCAATTTATGGAGCCTGCATTTGAACATTGGGCAGTCTGTTCCAGATCCTTCTCTCTTTATCACCACACTATTATACTCACTGTTTCATAGAAAGTCAGTCTAGGAATTTAGATTGAAACCCAGGATTTCTACTTGCAAGTTCAGTGCATTTTCTACTGTAAACATCTAGTGTCTTGCACACAGTAGATTGTTTAACTATTTAACTATATTTAACCCTTCTCCAGAGTTCCTACCACCTACAACTGGATTTCCTGGTTTTGCAGGCCAGCCCTTTCTATTCTTTCGTGGTGCACTGTTAACCTTCCTATACCAGCCATACTATGATTCAGAAGGTAAAAGTATAGGATACATTCAAAGCATAAAGGTAATATTTGGGGACTAAAGCGAAATGCCTGATGTGCATGCTCCTGAAACTAAGAGCTTCATAAGCTACCCCAGATTCTAATTTTTATTTGAAAAATGCCATAAATCCAGAATAATAAGGACAGTTGGAACAGTGGTTGAATGGTTCTCAACCTTGGCTACCTATCAGGATGGCTTGAAAAATGTGTTAAAATACACATTCCTGGGTTTCACTCATATTAGATCAGAACTCGATTTATATTTTCATTCATACCATTGGTCAATTGTTCATTGTACCACATGGTAGTGCTGGGCATGAAATTTAAATTAAAAAAAAATCCCTCCATTATATCATGAATTACTATTTAATAAACAACATGCATTTCTCTTAATAAATTACACTGCATGGACATAAATTAGAGATTATTTTTAATAATTCACTAACTATATTATAGTTACTTTATTATTATTGAAATTAATTAATACTAAAGTTAAAAATTGTTAAAATTTAGCATCTTTTTCAAATACATTATTTTTTTTCTTTTTTATTTCAGCATATTATGGGGTACAAATGTTTAGGTTACATATATTGCCCTTGCCCCACCCGAGTCAGAGCTTCAAGCATGTCCATCCCCCAGATGGTGAGCACTGCACCCATTAGGTGTGTATATACATTATTTTAAATACTATAATTTTTTAAACGTTTAAATTTATTTTAAGTAAAAATAGTGAACTATTATATTGTCTTCCCCAGAAGTTAGAAAGAAAATTAATTAAGAAAAACAACCATATATCCGAATCACAGAGCAGAAATCAAAAACTATTGAGAAAGCTATAAAAGCAAGTTATTTGGATCATTGAATAAAATGTTGGTGAAAACACATAAAATGCCAAGAAAATAAATAGGAAATGAATCCAGAGCTACAACTTCCAGAGGAATATAGGGCATATAAGTCCCTGATGCAGCAGAATAGCATTTCTCTTCCATTTGGTCTTGAAATCTCTCTCTCTGCAAAGGGAGTGTAAACTCTATCCCTGCCTTACGCAGCTCCAGGAGATTTGGTTGTGGATGTTTACAGTGTGCTTTTCATGGAATAATTCTTTATCCTGGAAGATAGCTTAATGCTTAACTCTTCAACTCTTGACAAGGTGTCTCTCTTGCAGGAAACATGTTTATACTGGCAGATGCTATTGTGTCTCTTGTCTGACACATGTTCAGTTTATTCCTGCCAAGATAGCCACTCTTTAAGAGAGCCTTGAGGAAGAGAAGAAGGTTAGGTCTGGGTGTGGCAGTCAGTCTGGGTGTGTTGTTTCAGAGGAAATAACACAACAAAAACACCTGAAAAAACAGACACTGTTTATTGCTCTTAGATCAGAGAGAAGAGGGGTGTCAGCAAACAGAGCTCTCAACCAGCATGTGGGGAGTGAGAAAAAGAGAGAGGACCTTTGGGTTGAGGCCTTTATTGGGGCCCAGGACAACACCCAAGCAGATCTCCCTCCTAATTGATTGGTTTAGAGAAAGCAGATGTGAGTTCCACGGAGTTACATGCCACTGAGAATTCTCACTGTGGCATATCTGCACAGTCCATGTCCTGTGTAGAATAAGTGGAGTGAGTCAAGTATGTTCTATTTTCATGTCCCAAAGGGAGATGGTTACAAGGATGTGACTGTAACGAGGTAGATACCTGGGTGGACCACATTGAAGAATTTGGAGAAGGTAGAAAACTGGGAACTGTGTCAAGGGTGACTTAAGTCCTGCTTCTGATATGAGAAAACTTAACCTAGATTCAGAATAGATGCCAAGGCAACATAAAATTATAAGAATCAACTATAAGTAGGATATAAAAATATCTTCTACATACATGTAAAGCATATCTCAGTTGCAAACTTTAATTTTTAAAAGGGTAGGAAGTTTCCAAAAACATATTTACATGAATTCTTTGAAATAGTGAAAGGGAAAAAAAAGTCACTAAGTCCTCACTAATTTATTCTTCCTTGAAGGATTTAATATTTTTGTCTACATTTCACACTCTGTGGATGGAAAAAATCAATTGAAAGTAACTAGGTGTATATTTTTTTTTTAGGAAATATGAACAAAAAATGCACATCAGCAGTAAACTTCAACAATCAACATCGAAGTAAGCTGGAGAACAGAGACAATTTGTGAGAAAAAAATCAGCATACATTTTAAAGCATATAATGTACATGATTTAACTTTTTATATTGACAGCTTTATTGAAATATAATGCACATGCAATCCAACTCATGAATTTAAAGTATGCAGTCCAATGGTTTTTAGTGTATTCACATAATTATGTATATATCACTACAATCAATTTTAGAACATTTTTCCCATCCCCCCAAAATAAATTTTGTGCCCATTAGCATTCACTCCTAATTTCACGCCCCCTCCCCCACTTAAGCAACTGTATTAGTCTGCTCAGGTAGCCATACCAAAATACTATAGACCGGGGCACTTATAAGACAGAAATTTTAGGTCCTTTGTCCATTATGTAATCAGGTTACTGTTTGTTTTTCTTTGAGTAATATGAGTCTGTTATAAATTTTGGATATTAACTTCTTATTGATATATGGTTTACAAATATTTTCTCCGATTCTATGGCTTGGCTTTTCATTTTGTCGATTACTTCTTTGCTGTGCAAAAGTGTTTTACTTTCATGTAGTTCCACTTGTTTATTTTTGCTTTTGTTGCCTGTATTTTGGTGTCATATGCTCAAAAAAACATTGCCAAGACAATGCCATGAGCTTTCCCCCTGTATTTTCTTCTAGGAGTGTTACAGTTTCATGTTAATCCATTTTGATTTAATTTATTTTGTGTAATGTAAGATAAGAATCCAATTTCATTTTTGGCATATATATCCAGTTTTTCCAACATCATTTATTGAGGAGCCTATCCTTTCCTTATTTGGTCTTCTTGGCACCTTTGTCAAACATTAGTTGACTATATATGCATGGGTTTATTCATGTGCTTTATAGTCACTCCTATTTGTCTATGTCTTTATGTTTGTTTTTGTGCTGATACCATGCCGTTTTGATTACTACAGTTTTGTAATATAACATGAAATCAGAAAGGATGATGCTTTTGGCTTGGTTCTTCATGCTCAAGATTACTTTAGCTATTCAGGGTCTGTTTTGTTTCCATACGAATTTTGAATTTTTTTTTTTTCTAATTCTGTGGAAAATGCCATTGAAATTTTGATAAGGATTACACTGAATCCTTAGATCGCTTTGGGTAGAATGGACATTTTGATAATATTGATGTCTCTCATCCATGAATATGAAATGTCTTTCCATTTAGTTGTGTCTTCTTCAACTACTTTCATCAATGTTTTAAAGCATTCAGATTAAAATCTTATTTACCTGCTGGGTTAAATTTATTCCTATGTGTTTTATTCATTTTGTTCTTATTGCAATAAAATCACTACCTTGAAGAAATACTTGAAATTTTTAAGAGACCGGATCTCAAGTTCTCTCTCTCTCTCTCTCTCTCTCTCTCTCTCTCTCTCTCTCTCTCTCTCTCACACACACACACACACACACAAGGTAACTGTATGAGGTGATGGACATATTAATTAGATATATTTTTGTAAGCATTTCACAATGGATAAATACATGTGTATAAAAACATCACATTGTATACTTTGAATATATAAATATTTATTAATTCTACTTCAATAACACTACAGGAAATAAACAAAATTTTATTTTCTTACAGTTCTGGAGGGTACAAGTCCAAGATAAGGTTTAGCTTGTTTGATGTTTCTTTCTGGCATGTATATGGGTGCTTTCTTGCTATGTTCTTGCATGGCAGAGAGACAGTAAAAGCTCTTTGGTGTCTCTTCTTATAAGGGAACTCATTGCATTGGATCAGGGTTCATCCATTATGATCTTGTTTAACCCTGACTAGTTTTATGGTCTCCATCTCCAAACACAGCCGTATGGGAGGTTAGGGCTTAAACATATGAATTTTAGGGAGACACAAAAATTCAGTTTGTAACACAACCATTAACCTACCCTCACTTGTTTGTGAATTTTCCTACTCAAGACATTTCAAATGAATGTCCTGAGTCATATAAATATATGGTCCTTTGTGACTTGTTTATTTCACTTGGCATAATATTTTCAAAGTTCATCCAAGTTTGTAGCATGTATCAATATTTAATTTTTCTTATTGCTGAATAATATTACATTACACAGATATACCACTTTTTATTTATCTGTTTTTCAGTGAATGGATGTTGGGTTTATTTCAGCTTTTTGGCTATTATGAATAATGCTTCTATGAACATTGGAGTATGATTTTTGTGTGGATGCCTGTTTTCACTTCTCTTGGGAATACCTAGGAATGAAATTGCTACATCATATGGCAATTCTATGATTAACTACTTGAGGAACTGCCGGATTGTATTCCACAATGGTAGCACCATTTTACATACCCACCAGCAACATACAAGGGTACAGACTTCTCAATTTCCTCACCAACAATTGTTATTTTCTGACTTCTTTATTATATTTATTCTAGTGTGTGTGAAATGGTACCTTTTTATGGTTTAATTTCTATTTCCCTTATGACTAATGACATGGAGCTTCTTCTTATATGACTGGCCATTTGTATATATTATTTAGAGAAATATCAGTTCAGATCATATCTCCATTTTAATTTGGACTGCTAGCATTTATTATTGAATTTAGAAGTTCTTTATAATTTTAGATACAAGTTCTTTATAAGAAGTATGCTTTTGCAAATTATTTCTCCTATTCTTGGAGGTTGTTTTTCCACTTTGCATAATGATATCCACAGGAACACAAAAGTTTTTAATTTTGGTGATATTTAATTTACCTAATTTATTTTGTTGATTGTGCCTTTTTGTCAAATTAAAAAAAATCATTGCTTAATCCAAAGTAAAAAAGAATCATACCTATATTAACTTTTATGAGGCTTACACTTTCATTATTTACAGTCACCTATTTGATCTATTTGGACTTAATTTTTATATATGGTCTAAGTTTGCAGTTAAACTTTATTATTTTGCTTCTAGATATTCAGTTGTTACAGCACCCTTTGTCAAAGAAAATACTCTTTCAGTATTTATGGCCTTCACATACCTGTTAAAAATCAATTTATTATAGAAGTAGAGGTTTATTTCTGATCTTTCAATTCAATTTTATTTATACATATGTATATTCTTATGCCAGTACTGGAGTTCTACACAGCCACAAAAAAACACTGGTGATCTAGCACCTCTTGTATTACTCTGGGTAGAGCTGGAGTCCATTCTAAGTCAAGTATACCAGGAATGGAAAAACAAGCACCACATGTACTCACCATCAAATTGATATTAAGTGATCAACACATAAGGGCACATATAAGAATAACATTTATCAGATGTCAGGCAAGGGAGAGGGGGGAGGAGGGGATGGATATATGCATACACAAAGAGTGTGATGCGCACCATCTGGGGGATGGACACGCATGAAGCTCGGACATGGGGGGGAGGGAGGCAAGGGAAACATACATAACCTAAACATCTGTACCCCCATAATATGCTGAAGTAAAAAACAAAAATGAAAAAAAAAATAGCAAGTGGATCAAATAATGCACTCATGTATTGATGGACCCTTGGGTTGTTTCCACATCTTTGCAATTATGAATTGTTCTGCTATAAACATTCCAGTGCAGAAGTCTTTCTTATAGAATGTCTTTTTTTCCTTTGGGTAGATGCCCAGTAATGGGATTGCTAGATCAAGTGGAAGTTCTAATTTTAGCTCTTTGAGGTATCTCCATATTGCTTTCCACAGAGGTTGTACTAGTTTGCAGTCCCACCAGCAGTGTTGGAGTGTTCCTATGTCTCCACATCTATGCCAATATTTATGGTTTTGGAGCTTTTTGATAAAGGCCATTCTTACTGGAGATAAGCAATATCTCTTTGCTGTTTTGATTTGCATTTTCCTGATGATTGGAGATATTGAGAATTTTTTCATATGTTTGTTGGCCATTAGTCTATCTTCTTTTGAAAAGTTTCTGTTCATGTCCTTTGCCCACTTCTTAATGGTTTCGTTTGATTTTTTTCTTGCTGTTTTTCCTGAATTCTATATCGATTCAGTTATCGGCCCTTAATTAGATGTGTAGCATGTGAATATTTTCTCCCACGCTGATAGTTGAGAGAGAGTTTCACAACAGTTTCCTTGGCTGTGCAGAAGCTTTTTAATTTGATTGGGTCTCATTTATTTGTTTTTGTTGTTGCTGTGATTGTTTTGCTTTTGGGATCTTCTTCATAAATTTTTTCCCTAGGCCAATATCTATACGAGTTTTTACACTTTTTTTCCTACAATTTTTATAGTTTCATGCCTTGGATTTAAGTCTGTTATCCACTGTGTGTTGATTTTTGTGAAAGGCAAGAGGTGAGAGGTGGAGATCCTGTTTCAGTCTTCTACATGTGGCCATCCAATTTTCCCAGCACCATTTATTCAATAAGGCATCTGTTCTCTACTGTATGTTTTTGTCTCCTTTGTCAAACATTAGATGGCTATATGAGGACGGTTTTATATCTGGGTTCTCAGTTTTGTTCCATTGGTCTATGTCTCGGTTCTTGTTCCAGTATCATGCTGTTTTAGTTACTATAGCCTTGTAGTATAGCTTGAAGTCTGGTAAGTTGATACCTCCCAATTTGTTCTTTTAGCTTAAGATTGCTTTTGGTATACAGGCTCTTCTCTGGTTCCATAAAAAAATGTAGAATTTTTTTTTCTAGATTGGTGAAAAATGATGTTGGTATTTTAATAGTGATTGCATTGAATCTGTAGATCACTTTGGGTAGTATAGACATTTTAACAATGTTGATTCTGCCAATCCATGAGCATAGTATGGTTTTCCACATATTTACATTCTCTGCTGTTTTTTTCCTCAGTGTTCCTCAGTTTCATAATACTACCTGTAGATATCTTTAACCTTCATACTTAAATATATACCTAGGTATTTTATTTTATTTGTTGCTATTGTGAAACGTATTGAGTCTCTGATGTGGTTCTCAGTTTGACTGCTGCTGGCGTATAGGAATGATATTTGTACATTGATTTTGCAACCTGAGACTTTGCTGAATTTGTTTATGAATTCTAGTAGTCTCATGGCAGAATCCTTGGGGTTTTCTAGATGTAAGATCATATCATCAGCAAAGACCAATAGTTTGACCTCTTCTGCCCCCATGTGTGTGCCCTTAATTCCGATCTCTTGTCTAATTGCTCTTTCTAGGACTTCCAGCACTGTGTTGAATGAAAGTAGTGACAGAAGGCAACCTTTACCAGTTCTAGTTCTAAGCAGGAATGTTTTCAATTTTTCCCTGTTAAGTATGATGTTGTCTATGGCTTTGTCATATATGGCTTTTATCATTTTTATGTAAGTCCCGTCTTCACCTATTTAGTTAAGAGTTCTAATCATAAAGGGGTGTTGAATTTTGTCAAATGCTTTCTCCAAGGCTATTGAGAGGATCACATGGTCTTTGCTTTTGCTTCTATTTATGTGGTGAATTACATTTATAGATTTGCATATGTTGAACCATCCCTGCATCTCTGGGATGAAGCTCACTTGGTCATGATGGATTATTTTTCTGATAAGCACCTGAATTCAGCTTGCTAGGATTTTATTGAGAATTTTTACACCTATACTGATAAGCGATATTGATCTGGGTTTTGTTGTTGTTGTTGTTGTTTCGTGCCTTTTCCTGGTTTTGGTATCAGGGTGATGTTGGCTTCATAACACAGGTTGGGGAGGATTCCTTCCTTCTTGATGTTGTGGAATAATTTATGGAGGATAGGCATCATTTCTCCTTTCTAGGTCTAGCAATATTCGGATGTGAAGCCATCTGATCTAGGACTTTTTTTCTAGGAGGTTTTTGTATTGGTGTTTAAATTTTGTACTTGGTATTGGTCTGTTCTGGAATTCTATTTCTTTCTGATTGAGCATAGAGGAAGCCATAGGTTTCAAAGAATCTATACATTTCCTCCAAATTTTCAAGTTTATGTGCACAGAGGTCTTCATCATATTCCTAGGTGATATTTTGTATTTCCATGGTATCAGTTGTAATTTCTCCTTTTTCATTCCTGATGGAGCTTATTATAGTTCTTTCTTTTCTGCTTCTGGTTAAACTAGGAGAGGTGTGTCAATTTTGTTTATCTTTTCAAAGAACCAACTTTTTGTTTTATTAATCCTCTTAAAATTTATTTTTTTTATCAATTTCATTTAGCTCTGCTCTGATCTTGGTTTTTTCTTTTCTTCTTCTGGGATTTGGATTGGTTTGCTCATACTTTCCCAGTTCTTTGAGACAATTCTTTAGATTTTTGCTTTGTGATCTTTCTGTCTTTTGGGTGTAGGCATTTATGGCTATAAATTTTCTTCTCAGGGCTACTTTAGCTGTGTCCCACAGATTTTGATAACATGTGCCCCCTTTATTATTTAGTTCAAAGAATCCTTTATTTTTAATTTTCTTCTTGACCCAATAATCTTTCCGCAGAAGGTTGTTCAGTTTCCATGACTTTGTGTAGAGAACAGTGTTTGTGTTGAACTTGATTTCTTATTTTATTCCACTGTGGTCTGAGAAGATGAGTGGTATAATTCCTATTAATTTAAATTTGTTGAGACATGTTTATTTGGCTTAGGATATGGTCAGCCTCAGAGAATGCCCCACGAGCTGGTGAGAACAACATATATTCAGTAGTTTTGGGGTAGAATGTTTTGTAAACATCTGTCAGGCCCATTTGTTCTAGAGTTCTCTTTAAGCCCATTGTTTCTTTTTTTTATTTTCTGTTTGGAGGATATGTCCTGTTCTGTTAGATGTGTATTTAAATCCCCGGCTATTCTGTTGCTGATGTTTATCATTTTGTGTGGAAATGAATCTGGGTGCATAAATATTTAGAATTGTTATGTCTTTTTGTTGAATTGTGCCCTTCACCATTATATAATGACCATCATTGTCTTTCATTACTTTTGTCAATTTGAAGACTTAAGTTATCTGAAATCAGAATTGCTATGCCAGCTTTCTTTTTTTATTTATAACATTCATTTTTTTTTTACTTTTTATTATTTCAGCATATCACAGGAGTACAAATGTTTAGATTGCGTATATTGCCCTTGCCTCATCTGAGTCAGAGCTTCAAGTGTGTCCATCCCCAAGACGGTTCACAGCACACCCATTACGTGTGTATATACCCATCCCTTCCCCCTCCTCCCACCTGTCTGACACTTGATGAATGTTATTACTATATACGCACTTAAGGGTTGATCAGTTAATGCCAATTTGATGGTGAGTACATGTGGTGCATGTTTTTCCATTCTTTTGATACTTCACTCAGTAGAATGGGTTCCAGCTCTTTCCAGGATAATACAAGAGGTGCTGTATCACAATTGCTTTTTGTGGCTAAGTAGAACTCCGTGGTATACATATACCACATTTTATTAATCCACTCATGTATTGATGGGCACTTGGGTTGTTTCTGCATCTTTGTAATTGTGAATTGTGTTGCTATAAACATTCTAGTGCAGATGTCTTTTTTATAGAATGTCTTTTGTTCTTTTGGGTAGGTGCCCAGTAATGGGATTGCTGGATCAAATGGTAGTTCTACTTGTATCTCTTTGAGGTGTATCCATATTGTCAGCTTTCTTTTGTTTTCAGTTTGCATAGAATTGTTTCCCATCCCTTCACCTTGAATCTGAATCCATCCTTGTGGGTAAGATGTGTTTCCTGAAGACAGCAGATACTTGTCGTGTGTATAGTTATCCATTTGGCCAGCCTATGTCTCTTTAGTGGGCAGTTCAAGCCATTCACATTTATTGAAAGAATTGATAAGTGGCACGGATTTCTTTTCATCCTGTTTGGTTGCACTTTGTTTTCTCTCTTGAGATATTGTTGTATCTGGTCTTTGACTTTTAGCTTTTCGATGATTTTGCACTGGTGAGTGTCTATTGCGTTGATCTATGTCTAACGCTGTTCTGAGTACTTCCTGTAGGGCAGATCTTGGCTTGATGAATGTCCTCAATGTTTGCTTGTCTGAGAAGGTCTTTATTTTTCCTTCATACAAGAAACCTAATTTTGCAGGATCCGAAATTCTAGGCTGGGTGTTATTCTGTTCGATAAGATGGAGGATGAGGCCCCAGTCTCTTCTGGTTTGTAAGGTCTCAGGTGAGAAGGCTTTAGTTAGTCTGGTGGGTTTTCCTTTGTAGGTTACCTGTTACTTTCAATTTATGGCTCATCAGAGGGCCTCTTTTGTGTTTATTTTTGGCCCGTCTGATGACTATGTGCCATGGTGTCTTCCTGTTTGCAATGAATCTCTCAGGAGTCCTTTGAGCTTCTTGTATCTGGATATCTAGATTTCTAGCAAAGCCTGGGAAATTTTCCTCCATTATATCCTCAAATAATTTATCCAACCCTTGTATATTTTCTTCTTCACCCTCAGGGATGCCTGTGATTCTTATGCTAGGGCTCTTCAGGTAATCCCACATTTCTCGTAGGCTTTGGCTTTTGTCTTATTTCTCTACTCTATCTCTTTGACTGACTTGTTTAATTGAAAGGTGTTGTCTTCAATCCCTGAGATTCCTTCTTCTAATTGATCTAGCCTATTCTTGAAGCTTTCCACTGTGTTTTGTAATTCCTTGAATAAATTCTTCATTTTCAGAAGTTCTGTTTTATTTTTCTTTAATATTTCAATATATTTAGTGAATTTTTCTTCCATTTCATGAATTTTTTGTGGTTTCTTTGTGTTGTATATCCATTTTCTCTTGCATTTTATTGAGTTTTCTTACAATTCATGTTCAAAATTCTTTATCTCTCATTTCAGTGTTCTGATTTTTGTTGGTATCCATTGCTATAGAGCTGGTGTTCCTTTTGCGGGGGGTGTCATTTCATTTTTATTCTTCATACTTCCAGAGGTTTTTTTGCTAATTCCTTCCCATCTGGAGCAGCTGCTGCTTCTTACCTTTGGATTTTAGTTTAGATAATAACACACCCAGTTTAATCTCTGAGCCAGTGAGTAGTCCTCATGGGTGGGAATCGACCACACCCTGTATGATGAATTAGTAAATGCAGTAAAATGGAATATAAATTGACCTCCCTGTCAGTAGGTGGTCCTTCCTGGGAGGAGCAAGCTGCAATGTTGTTTTTTGGTCCTTTGACCAGCTCTAGTTCCTCTGGAGAAGCACTCTAGTGCCTCAGGTTGTGTGTGGGGCCCTGGGACCTCCAGGTGTGTATTTATTCTCCACCTCATCTGTGGCCAATGGGGGAATGAAGCCGGGTGGGGCTGGGTTGGGTGAGCCTGCCCTCTAACTCCACAGATGCCTTTAGAAGGGGTCAAAGTTCTGTTCCCTCTGGGCAAAGCTGCCATGGAGGGGCTGAAGTGGCAATACTCAACCAGAAAGTATGGGTGTGGAGGTGGGGCTGTCTGAGACCCACAGTCTGACAGTCTGGAGCAGGCCACACTCCTTTCCACCCTCTCCAATTCCTTGGATTCTCCTGGTCCTCTGCCGGTAAACAGGACCTCAAGCCAGCTGAACTCCCCCACGACTGAGATGTGGGCCCAGGGCTTCCCTGCCCAGGATCATGGCCTGAGCTGGGAACTTGGCCCTCCCATGGAAGGAGGGTTGCCCTTCAAGCACACCACAGCTAGGACTCACTCTGATCTGCCCTTGAAGACACACACACCACAATAGACTAATTCACAAATATCCCTTCTGTGCCCCTGGGCAATACAATTGAGACCTGGGTGTATGAGATCTGGCCTGCAGGTCTGTTCCCTGGGCCCCAGAGATCAATACCTTACCATGACAGGGACAAGAATGTTGGTCCCAAGTCATCCACGGGGTGCCCAAGCTTGATCAATGTCCCTCTGCCTCGGGGTTTGTCTCACTCTGCTGGGGTCACCAGGCAACCAGCACCAAGAAGAGCTGGTGGGTACAGAGCTCACAGTATAAGCACCCTTCAGTCCACTGCAGAGCCCCAAATGGAAAAGTCTGAGCCTCATTCCTGTGGATGCTTCTGAAGGGTGGTTAAATTGTCTCTTAGAAGCCATGGGTAGAGTAAAGGAAGGGGAGAATAAAGAACTACATGGAGGAAGGGCTGCACACTGGTAGTCTCTGACCCTCTCTCCAGGAGGCAGGTCTCCCAAAATGACCAGGCTCTGAAGCCCCACAGATCTCCTGGGACCCACTGGACTCCTGTGGCTCCTGCAGTCTGGACTGGAGTTGAAATGTCTGCGTAGGGATTAGCAGGACAGATCCTGAGGAATTGAGGCCCCCCATAGGGAAGACAAAGTCAATATGGTGACTGTCAACTGGTATGGTTCTGTGGGGCGGGAGGTGCCCTGAGGGAGCTAGGAGCCTGATGCCCCGTCCACAAGAGGCTCTCTACTAACTGTCAGCAGCAGTTTCGGGGCTGGTGTTGGCTGTCTCTTCAGCAGCTTGGGCACCCACCAGTAGTCTGAGATGCAAGGGAGAGGAATTTTAACCATTCCCCTTACCCTTCTCACTTGTCTCCCAGCCTCTCAAGGCTTAATCCCTGCCGATGTCTTTCTTCTTCCAGTTCTGCTCCACAACCTCTTCCCATGGAGTCTCCTGTAGGTTCAGACACTCTTCATTCTGACTCTCATCCAATCTATGTTCATCTGTAGGTTTTTTTTTTCCTTTTTTTTTTTTTTTGTCTTTCATCTAAAATTTCTCCTTCTTGCAGAGACACTCTGGCTGGAGGTGTTTCTGATCTATCATCTTTCCTCCCTCTCACCACACAGTCTTAATTACTATAGCTTTATAGTAAGTGTTGAAATAAAGAAACGTAAGTTGTCAACTTTTGTTCCTGCATTTCAGTATCGTTTTTGCTATTTGAGTTTCCTTGTATATTTACATGAATTTAGAAATCAGTTTGTCAATTTCTGCCAAAGAAAAAGCAACTGTGATGGGATTTTGATCTACTGAAATTGTAGATCAATTTGAGAAGTCTTTTTATCTTAACAATATTATGTCTTCCAATTTATGAACACAGGGTGTTTTCCTATTTACTTAGATCTTTAATTTACTTCAATGATATTTTGGAGTTTTCAGTGTCCAAGTCTTGTACTATCTTTTAAAATTATTTTCCTGAATATTTATTCTTTTTGATGCTGTTGTACCTAAAACTGTTTTCTTAATTTCACTTTTGGAGTGTTCATTGTTAGTGTAAAAAATACAATTGATTTGTGTATGTCTATTATGTATTCTCCAACATTGATGAACTCATTTATTAGCTCTAATATTTTGTATGTGTCTCTGTGAGTATTTTTTTATGATTTTTCTATATACACTATGCCATCTACAAACAGAAATAGTTTTATTTCTTCCTTTCAAAACTGATGATTTTTTTAAAAAATGTTTTGCCTAATTACCTGGCTGGAACCCTCTTTCTCTTTCTTTACTTTTGTTGGCTTATAGTCAATTTAATCTGGTACGAGGATGGCTACAACTGCTCTCTTTTGATTTCCATTCGTATGGAATTTTTTTTCAGTCCCTTCATGTTGAATCTGTGTGCGTCCTTGTAGTTTAGATGTGTTTCTTGGAGGCAGAAGATATTTGGGTTGTGTTCTTTATGCATTCATCCAGCCTATGTCATTTGAGAGGAGTATTCAGTCTGTTCACATTGATAACATTGATACGTGGGATTTTGGTCTGTCCATCCTGTTGTGTAGTCCCTTATTGCTTTGTTTTAACTCTTGTTCTATTGTTTAATAGGAGTTGTGATCTGGGCAGTTTTTTTAGGTGAATTTACGGTGGTGGGTATCTACTGTGCTGGTTTGTGTATAGTTCTGTTCTGAGTATTTCATGCAGAGCAGGTCTGGTCATTGTAAATTCCCTCAGTGTCTGCTTGTCTGGAAAAGACTTAATTTCTCCATCTGTTGTGAAACGTAGTTTTACAGAATACAAAATTTTAGACTGGCAGTTGTTCTGTTTGAGAAGATTGAAGATGAGGCCCCAGTCCCTTCTGGCTTGTAAGGTTTCCAGTGAGAAGTCTCCATTTAGCCTGATGGGTTTTCCTTTGCAGGTTATCTGATACATTCATCTTGCTGCTTAAACAATTTTCTCCTTCATTTTGACTTTAGCCAGGTTGATTACTATGTGTCTTGGAGATGATCTATTTGCTGTGAATCTTCCTGGTGCTTGATGTCTATCTTGTATCTGTATGTCTGAAATTCTGGTGATACTCAGGAAATTTTCCTCAATAATTTCCTCAAATAGGTCTTCCATGCTTTTAACTTTTTTTTTCTTCTCTCTCAGGGATACCTATACTTTGAATGTTAGTTTAATTCACATAGTCCCATATCTCTCAGTGATTTCTCAAACTTTTTCCTACTCTTCTCTGCCTCTTTGAATGACTAGGCTATCTCTAGAACCTTGTCTTCAAGATCTGAGATTCTTTCTTCTTATTGGTGTAACCTTTTGGTAAAGCTTTCTGTTGCATTTTGAAATTCTCTAAATAGCTCTTTCATTTATTTAATTTATATTATTTCCCTTCTTATGCTATCTATCTCTCTAGTGACCTTTTCATTATTTTCATTAATTTCTTGAAATATTTTTTGGTTTATTTTTATTGGTTTTCAACATTCTCTTCAATTCCATTAATCTTATTTGCTATCCATATTCTGAATTCCATTTCTGTCATTTTGACAATTTCCTTGTGGGTGGAGTCCACTGCTGTAGCTCCATTGTGTTCCCTTGGGGGTGTCAAACTATTTTTTCATGTTGCCAGTGTTCCTTTGCTGGTTTCTTCTCATCTAGCTCCTCTTCTCTTGGCTCTGGGTTGATAGGATTGCAGGGCACCTGCTCTCATTTGCTGGGGACTCCCTCAATTCAAGTCCAGGAGTGACAGGTGCTCAGGGATGGGGGAGTGCTGGTAGGTTCTGCCAGCCCAGTGGTAGTGGTGGGGATTCAGTTATGTGGTTTGGGGGACCAGTCACAACTCTGGAATCTCAGGGGTGAAATCACATGCCTAGGAGTAACCCAAGTGCTACATGAACAGATCCTTGGCCTTGGGCACGTTGAGAGCTTCAGAGCTGGCGCTGGGCATTTTGGGACAGAGCCACCCATATGGGGGTCTGTTCCACCAGTGCTGATGGATTGCCGATGCCCAGTCATGCAAGCGTTGTTTGTCTCAGTGACCCAGGGTCTGCATAGGAGGGCCAGAACTGGTCGGTTGAGGTTTTCCCTCCACTCCTGGGACCTATTGAAACAGTCTCTCCAGGCTTCTCAAGTGGTGCCTGTGGCATCTAAAGCTCCTCCTCTGTTTGGCTCCCACACTGTAGAGGAGTCATGCTCAGCACTCAGTCACTAGGCATGACTTGGAGGAACAAGTGTTCCCTCCCTGGCTCAGCAAGGGCGATGCAAAAGTTACTGCTGGATAGCTGGGCCCCAAGTGGATCTGGCTCTGTGCACCAGAGCAATCAGGACATTGTAAGTTCCAGAAGTCTGGGATTGGCAGGTACCAGATCTCTGCTGTACCTGTTCTCCCGTGGAATGTCTCTGTACAGTGTCTGAGCAGCACCTTAATCAGTTCAGAGGTCTGCAGTGGAAGATGGAGACCCCTCACAGATTAAGCTGCCTGTAACTTTTGTTTCTGTCCTAAAAAAAAGTGGCGTCCCCTTGGGTTGCCTGTATCCCACCATCTTCACCTCTTCCCAGTAGTGTGAATTGTATTGGGCCCAGGTTAATCTCCAAGATAGTGGGTGATGCTGTGAGTAAGAATCATCCACACCCTGTTTGATTCAGTTAGTAGATGCTCTAATGTGCTATAGAGCTGTTCTCCCTGTCAGTGTTTGATGCCTGCTGGAGAAAGACAGCTGCCTAGATGTTCTTTTGTGCCTGTGATATGCTCTAGTCCCTCAGGTCGAGTTCTTGAATGCCACAGGCTTTGGGAAAGGCCCTATAGTTCTCAGAGGATTGCTTCAACCCCTACCACAGCAGAAATGAATGGTGGAGTGAGGCTGAGAGTGGTTAGGTTTTGCAAACCTGGAAAGCTTTGCAGAGCCTTGGCACGACTCAGAGGTTGTTTTCCTGGCACCTAGGGGAAGCTTCTGGGAGAAGAGTCAAAGCAGGTTCTCCATACCATGAGGGCTGGTCATTGGGGAAGGGCTGCAAATCCTTAACAGCCCAGGTGCCACGCTTAGGTGCTGTGGTGCCCCAGGCTGGGATCTTCCCTACTGGAGGATCCACCCTAGCCTAATAGTACTTCTGTGAGCCTTAGCAGGGCACCATGGTTACTTTCCCAGTCTCCAGGGAAATCCACTAGGAGGAAAGTCAAGGCAGGTTCTCCAGACCAGGATGGCTGGTCACGTGAGAGTGGCCAGAAATCCCCACAGGTCTGGGTGCCTGATAGTTCCATGTTTGGTTGCTATGGCACCCCAGGCTGGGATTTTCCCTGCAGCAGGACCCGCCCTAGTCCAACAGCATAGAATTCCTGTGGCAGGGATGGGCGCTCTCCCTGATTGCCAGGTCTCATACCCCCACAGTTTTTCCCATCAGTTCTGCCCATATGGGGCTGCTTGCCTCCTGAGTCCAGCTCCCAATCCTGCTCCCTGTGTCCCCCAGCAACCTGCTTCAGTCCGGGGGTCACAGGATCTGGCCTGCATATCTATCTGACTTGCTGTCAGGTGTCTACACAAAATGCTGGTGGGCAGGGAACTCCCAGATCGGTACCCTGGGCACACTGCAGGTCCTCAAGTGGGAAGGTGTGGGCTCCACTCTCTGTGGGACCCTCAGACTGGAGTATGCACCAGCTGGGGCTGGTGGATGCTCACCAACATCTTGGTTCAGACTGCTTTCCCAGTTGCAGTTGGTGGGGGAGGGGTGGGGAAGGATAAACATCTGAATGGAAGAAAGCCAGCTCTCCAACCTCTTGGGTCACTCCCCTTGAAGAGGAGCCCCACATGGAATGTCCAAGCTCAGGAGTCATGCAAGTTCTCACCACAATTCTGTGGTTGCCACAGTGCTTGTGCTCCTGAGAGTGGAAGAGCTTCCAAGTAACTTGGTATCCCGCTAATCACCGAAATAGTGTGTGTCTGGGGGGAGGGATTCCCCCTCACCCTTTCACTGGGTTCCAAGCCTCTCTGTGTTTTATTCCCACCAATATATTTTTTTCCTTTATTTTATTCCTTCTCTGCTTTGTAATTTTCCTCTGTGAGGTCCCCAGCAGACTCCAGCACTTCTCTCTATGATCTACACCTGACCTACATCCTCTCTCCCCTCTCCTTTATCTGAAGTCCTTCTTTCCCACTGGGACAGTCCAAAAAGCGATGTCTGTAGTTCACTATATTGCTCCTCCCCATCTGTATCACCTTCGTTTTTAATGTGTGGGTTCAATTTACTATTGTGGGTCACTTTCTTTCAGCTTGAAGAAAGAGTCCATTAGTATTTCTTGTAAGATGAGTCTACCAGAAACATATACTCTTGTGTTTTTTGTTGTTGTTTTTTAATATGGAGATGCTTGTATTTCACCTTCATTTTTCAAAGTTAACTTTGCTGGTGAACAGATTTTTTTTCCTTTCATCATTTTGAGTATCATCACACTGTCTTCTGGTCTCTGATGTTTCTGATAAGAACTTAGCTGCTAATCTAATTGGGGTTCCCTTCTACCTGATAAATTACTAAATTTGCTCTTGCATGATTTTCTTTTTGTTTTTGGTTCTCAGCATTATAACTGTGATAAGTCTATATGTGTGTCTCTTTGTGTTTATCCTTGTTGGGAGTTTGTTGAGCTTCTTATATGTACTAAATGAATGTTTTTGGCCCGGCGCGGTGGCTCACACCTGTAATACTAGCATTCTGGGAGGCCGAGGTGGGAGGATTGCTTAAGCTCAGGAGTTCGACACCAGCCTGAGCAAGAGTGAGACCCCATCTCTACTATAAATAGAAAGAAATTAGCCAAACAACTAAAAATAGAAATAATTAGCAGGGGACGGTGGCACGTGCCTGTAGTACTAGTTACCCAGGAGGCTGAGGCAGGAGGATGGCTTGAGCCCAGGAGTTTGAGGTTACTGTGAGTTAGGCCAGGCAAGAGAGTGAGATTCTGTCTCAAAAATAAATAAATAAATAAATAAATAAATAAATAAATAAATAAATAAATAAATAAATAAAATTAATGTTTTTCATAAAATTTGTGAAGTTTTAAGCCATTAGTTAAAAAAAAAACTTGTGTGCTCTCCTTTCTTTTTCTCTTCTTGTGTCACTGCCATTCCATGCTTGTTTTAGTGCTTAATAGTGTCCCACATTTCTCTGGGACTACACTGCATTGTCTTAATTTTTTTCCTCTATGTTCTTCAGGTTACATGCTCTCTGTTGATCAGTCTATAAGTTTGCTGATTCTTCTGTCAGTTCAAATCTACTGTTGATCTTTACTGAAGTTTTAGTTTTAGTTACTGTACTTTTCAATTCCAGAATAATGATTTTTTTTACAATTTTGATGACTTTATTGATATTCTCTATAGGATAAGACATGTCTTCTTAACTTTCATTACTTTTTAAAGCATGATTTCCTTTAGTTCTTTAAACATATTTATAATTATCAATTTTGTGTCTTTGTTAAATTTGACCCCTGGGCCTTTCCATAGGCATTTTCTGGTGCCTTCTTTTGTTTTCCTGTGTATAGGTTGCATTTTCCTATTTTTGTGCATATATTATAATTTTTTTTCAAAAGCTGTGCATTTTATGTATGTATTTTAGAAACTCTGCATACTAATTTCTCTCCTCACTCTCAGGGGCATGTCTGTTTTATTGGTTGCTGATTCAACTTTTAAGACACAATCTAGCATTCTGGAGATAATCACCATAATACAGTGAATTTTATTCATTTGAAAGAAACCATAGTCATGTTTTATAACATTATAGAATAGCATTTATATAGGAAACAAGTATCAATATTATATAATATTATATACTGTTTGGAAATTTAAATAAAAAATGTAATACTAAAATGTAATAGAAGATGTGAGGAGTGAAATAATTTTGAATAATGTAATAAATGTTAAACATACAATTATTTTATATATAATGTATTATTGTTATCCATATTGAACAGGTAATAATTATTGTTAAATTTATGAATTTCCTAATAGCAAATATTTCTACATGTGTGTATTTTGGGATTTTTTTGATCTAGGAAATGACACAGCTAAAGTTTTAAGGATTTAATAATATTTTAACTATGTATGAAAAACCAATGATTTGCAACAGATTATTTTTTTAAAAAATAGATGCTAAAGTATTCTATGTTTCTGTGCATTTTTTTTCCACTTGGAGTGAATAATGTAGCAAATATCACTTGACACCACTGGTTTTAAAAATGTAATCCAAAAGCCAGACAACTACTATTTATCTTCACTTAAATGTTGGAGTGTTTTTGAAAACTTTACCCCACATAAATTTGAAGCCATTGTCAAATATTTAGTGAGAAATTGAAATTGATGCCATCATGCCACTAATCTTTCAATTAGAAGCTCTATGCTGTGCTTTTGCAGACACTATTGGTTCTATTAATAGTGACATACATTCTACATTGTGAGCCAAATTATACTTTTGAAGATTTCTAGTTTTAACATTATTCATTCAGTATAAATTTAGTGTAGCATTTCAAATAAAATTAGTATTATAAGGAAAACTATGCAGAAACTAAAAATCTACATACATAATTCTCTTTAATAGAAGAAAGTAATTTAACAAGCACCACATGTACTCACCATCAAATTGGTAGTGACTGAACATCACATAAGTGTACATATAAAAATAGCATCTATTGGACGTTGGGTAGGGAGAGGGGGGAAGGGGGAGGGGCGAGGGGGAGGAGGGGACGGATATATGCATACACAAAGGGTGCAATGCGCACCCTCTGAGAGATGGACATGCTTGGGACTGGGACTTGGGGGGAAGGGGGGGCAAGGGCATCATACGTAACCTAAACACCTGTACCCCTATAAACAACAAACAATAAAAAAAAAGGCTCAAAAAAAATAAAAAAATAAAAGTTATTTGAAGAAAACATAGTTTATGATGTTTATGCTAATGCATGATTGATGCTAAAAATATTTTAGAGTCCTTTGACATCAACACAACTTCTCTATTGTAGAAAATTTTCAGAAATGAAGAAAGATTGTAAATCTCACAAAAGGCCTATGTTCCAAAATTGAGTATCAAATTCAATTTATTTTTTCATGTTACATATAACAATATTACCTTTAAATAAAAAATTTATGATGTTACAATTATATTGTGGCCTTTTCAGTGTTCTAGATGGCATATTTAGTTTTAAGAATTTTGATAACCAATTCTCTGCAACTATGTAAAAATTCATAATTAAAATTGATTGATGAATGCAATAAAAGCTGGATATTGATTAACCATCGATGTATGAGTAAATTAAAACTTTAAGTTCTTTCCTAAATCCCAGTGTGAGTTTCACCGATGTATCACAACATGTTTTCAGGAATGATTTACTGGGTACATTTCCAAACACTTAATCACTCTCTGTGTGTATTTAACTTTGTCAATGTTAGTAGATAGTAGAGAAAATAGTCTCTAAAAGTTTATATTTACTAAAAATTACTTGAAGTCTATAATATCACAAGAAACGTAGTCATTAAAATGATATTAAAAGAAGATATAATAATCATAAATTAATTTAAGTATGTTTCTTGAAGAAGGAATATCTTTTCTAATGTGCTACTAGCAGCCTTGCTTTTCTCTCTCAGTGACTTTGCAGTCTTGAAAGGTTACTTTGTTAGGTGAATACACTCAAGGTGTGACTTTTTTGCTTAGCTTTCTGCAGACAAGAATATGAAGTTCCCATCTGGAGACAGTGTGGCACAGGGGAAAGAATCCAGGCTCTGGAGTCATATGTGACAAAGTTTTAAACCTAATGCAATTGCTAATTCTTGGCTCCTAGTGAAGTCATTCCACCTCCATGATAGAGTAGTATAGATGGGAACATTAAATAAGAAATTACACTACACCCAAAGCATTTACCACATTGGTGGCACAAAGTAAGTACTGAGTCAAAGTAACCGCTTTTTTAAAAAACAACCATTTAGAACACACTTATTGACTTTTAGGCATCAGGCAGCTTAAACCTGTGCTCAGAAAGAAACCTATTGAGAAATTAACCTTTTGCAAAACTCGATCTACCTGAGAAATTCAGGGACCCACACAGAGTTCAAAAATAGCATTGTAAAATAAGAGATATTAAGGAGCTAAGATCTCTGCAGCCCCAAATGTAGTTCCAGTAGCACTGTCAGCACCTGGGAACTCGTTAGTAATGCAGAATATTAGGTCCTACCTCAGACATAATGAATCAGAATCTGTACTGTACCCAGAGCCCCAGCATACTCACATATTAAAGTTTGAGAGGCACAAAAATAGAGAAACAGCTGTACTCTGATATCAGGTAGGCACCAGATTTGGAGAAAGGCTGTGGGCTTCCATATTGGGGGGCTTACTCTGTCTCTAACTGCTGCATCAGTACTGCCATTGGTTACTCTGTGCAGCTTCTCTGTGGTAAACTATAGAAACATCAATTCTGCTTAAAGCTGTGGTAAGTTTCAGTTTAGCTCCCAAAGTCAAATAACAGCCTTGAAGTATAGGCATTTCCTGGTAGTCATGGTTAAACAGACTCACAAAATAAAGAGTTCAAAACGTACATATAAATAATTTGGGAAGCCTCAATACCACAGTTCACTATAACCACATCTATCCCATTTTCATAAATTATTACCCTGTTGCACCCTACTACACATTAGATCACAGTTAGCCTGGTATCTCAACAATATAAATGACATTCTTTTTAAAATAAGAACAGTGAGATTTGATAAAACAAGAAAAAACAATAACTAAAAATGGGCAAAAAAATCGAAGTAACCATTTAATACTGAAAATCCAGTTGTACAGGCATAGGCAATGAGTTACTTCTTAATAATGGGGATAAATTATCTCAAACCAGAAACACTCCTGAAACTTTAGAATTATGAGTTGTGGAAGGCTGGTGTATTCACTGTTTGATAGTGTGCATAAGAGTTTAAAGAAGAATAATGACTTATACCAGAAACCATTTATTCAGTTCTCCCCTCAACCTGGCCAGCCAGCCATTGGTGATACACAATCCTTACTTCAGATAAATGAATTCCTTTTTGCCCTGGGTGAGTTTATTGGAGGGAGGAAGAATATTTTGTCAAGTGTGGTTGTCATTATTACTGTTTACCAATTCTCCATCTTCTATGTGCATGGTGGGATTGTACTTCCGGGTCCTCTTGTGTTTGGCTGGAGACATGCAACTATTTCTGGAGAATTTAATTTCTAAGAGAAAGACCTTCTGATCTCTTTTCCATATGGCAAGGTATGTGGAACTTTTGAGGTGTGGGCCGCTTCATTAGAATGGCTCCCTGAGTAAGTACAATGAAGAGAACTCCTATACAACCTGTAATGGACAGACACCAAGAGCAAGAAATAATTCTTTAAAAATTCATATTAAGCCACTAAGACTTTGAACCGTTTGTTATTGTATTATATGCTAGCCTATGCAGACTTATAAATCAAGGAAATTAGTCCTTACTAGAAGATCTTGATCGTGGGATAAGTGATGTATGATTTTTTACGAGGAAATTAGTCCATGTGACTAGTCCTACTAATAATAAGTAAAGAGAATCTCCTACCAAGCTCCAAGTAAGGGATCCAAACCTGGAAGTCCACAAATTCACCTACTCTCCTACAGATGGAGAATAATTCCAATTCCAACAGAATAATAGAAAAGGGGGTTACATATAAAAGGGTCAAATTTTCTCTTGATTGCACTGTAACTTAATTTTTAGATTAGAAAAGTTCCAAACATATAACTAAAAGAAAAATGTTAGCTAACCACCACATCTCAATTGTATACCCTATTATATCAGTCAAAACTCTTTAAAGAAACAGAACCTATAGGGAAGGATATATATAGATATACATGATATAGATAGATAGATAGATATAATTTATGATTGTGAGATCTGGCAAGCCTGAAATCCACAGGGCAGGCCAGTAAGCTGAAAACTCTGTCAAGAATTGATATTATATTAAGGGTAATTTATTTATTTGGAATAATTAGGAAAAAAATTAAATTTCAATTCTAGAAAAAATCATGATGAAGGTGATTTTTTTTTTTTTTGGTAACCTAATGCAAGAGCTTCTCAGATGATGCTTTCCAAAATATAAATCTGATCATATTATTCCCTTGTTATTAAACTTTCCAAGAACTGCCATTACCTAAAATTTAGAGTTGAAAATCTATAGCTTCAAATGTAATTCCATCCAAGATCCAGCTCCAACTTTTATGTGAGCCATTCTTTCTGCCCTTCCTAGCTATCACTCTGCTCCAGTTATACCAAGCACTTGCTATTTCCTAATCATACCATACATTTTGGGGGACTCCATAATTTAACCTTGATTCTCTGTCCCCTATAATGCCTGTTCCCCTTTTCTCCCCTGAGCAAAGTTTTTGTGCTTCAAGATACATCTTCTCAGTGCAGCATATCACACCTCCCCAGGCGGCCAATCACATGTATATCTATTTTCCCAAAACATGCTGTGGGAGCTTCTATGAGAATATAATCAATTTATAATCTTATTTTTTCCTTTATTCCTCTCTGACCAAAAGATGAAATTCTTTAGGTGAAGGTCTATGATATTCCTAGTCTTTAGCAAGTGACTGGTACACAGCTGTTGGTCTAGAGATGTTTGTAGGAAAAAAAATTTGCTGGCTCTCTCCGTAAAGCGTGGGTGGGGATCTGATAAATATAGCATTGTGTGATGCATTGTCTTCTATAGTGACAAGAACTATAAGTTTCCTTTGAAATGTGTTATTTTACAATTATTAGATTCTTTCCTTAAGTTTCTCTATGCTATTTTATGACACTCCCAGCCCTTTATTGTTATTCTAATTATCTCCTTGAATTTGGACCCCTGATATTTTTAGCTGAAACAGCTTATAAATGAATACCATGAAACCATGTCATATAAGCAGAAATTGTTTTGTTTTAATCTGTGAAATTTTCACTTATCTATACTTTAGGATTTGAGAGCAATTATTCACACAGATGAAAAGAAAAAATATATAAAGAACAAAATCAAAAATGGTGAATCCAAATATTTTCTCTGATTCTCAATGGCATTTATTGATCCACTTTTCCACTCCCAAAGGTATATATCATTTACTCGTGGAGAAAAAATATCCATATAAATGTATACATACATATGTAAATTATTTTCAGAGTTGATTTAAAAGGTAAAGATTGACATATATTTAAAAAGTAATCATGTTTCCAAGCTAAAGTTTTCGAACTAGTAGAACCTGAATCACATCCAAAACTCTGATTTGTAAGCTAGAAGGACACTTATTGCTATCTTGAATTTTGCAAAGATTTTATGAGTACGTTACTGCATAACATTAGTTAAGATTATTGAAGAGTTCACAAGTCAGAAATGTTATTTTATTTACAGTATAATTTTTGGTCCATAGTAAAAATTCAATAAGTATCTGTTGAAAGTTTTAATTAGACATAGTTTTCTATATCTGCAAGGAGATAGGAGATCCAAAAATCACTAGTAGTTAGGCTACATTCGTATGTTTTATTGCATGGCACACCTTGCCCTGAAAGTATTGACATCAACAGAGTTTAAGCCTATTTCAAACCAAAAGAGAGAAAGATCGAGTGGTTAACCTAACTACCAAAGGAGATAATCTCAGAAATCATAGCAGTGTTTACACTAAATCTTAAAAAATTGGGCCTGTTGGAAGCCAGTAAATAAATTGGTTATGTAGAACAAAGTTCTTCTTTATGATAGTCATTCTAGATGTTCACAAAGATTTCATTTCTCCTCCTTGTAGGCCCATGGCTGGTTTGTATTTTTCCATCCCTTTTAAACATAGGCATAGTGAAGTGATCAACTTTAGTCGGTGAAGGATGACCTTCTATATAGAATCCTTATGATCCGATGTATGTGTGACCAGCTTTCCTTTTCTCATTGTAGAATCAAGGAGGTGGAGCCTTCTGCAGCCTGTGTTGCTGTGGGAGAATAATGTAGAAGAGAACTTCCTATATCACACCCTCAGCCAACCCAGATAGAGTGTAAGCCAGAAATAGACCTTTGTTTTTTTAGCCACTGAAATTTATAGGCTCTTTTATACTGCTGCATAACCTAGCCCATACTGACTGAATGTGATCTAATAATATAATAATGTATTTCCTTATTGTATTGCTAGCCTCCTGAGAGAGTACCACAGAAAAAAGTAGAAAAATAACTATCAAATAATAAAGAATATGGGTGAAATCCATTGAAACCTGCTATAAAAAAGCAATAATACACTGGTTTAAAATAAGCTTTCAAGGGATATGGCTCTAAAATGAAACTTACATAAGCCTTAAGGTCTTCCTAGGCAATTTAAAGAAGATTAAATGCTATTGGAAATCAGGTATTGTGATTACTAATTTCTCCAGAGAGCAATGCTGAGAAAATCATGGATTGTCCATGAACTTTTGTTTATAGCGAAATAGAATAACTTCTATTCTATTTCAACCTCAATTCTCTGATACAGCCATCTGAGAGCTTCCAAGAGCTGTCAAAGAACTCAGAAAATAAAGCAGCTATTGAAACCCAGCCTTTAAGAAATGAAGGAAAGGATTTCCCAATTTTTGATCAGCTATTCTGTGTGAGGCATCATGTTGTGTATACATTATCTCGTGTAAGTACCACAATAAGTATGTGAGGTGAATATTGTTGCCTTCATTTAACAGATGAGGAAACAGACTTTTCCCCATAAAGTTTAGTATGGCTAGTGACACCGATTTAACTTTATGAGTTTCACATCAGTTTGATATGAAGTCAAGATTTCCACTGAGACTTCACATCCAAACATGTGTTAAAATCTCAGTCTAAGTATAATCAGTTCCTAATCAACATAATTGCCAAAAATCTACGCTTTTTCAAGCACTTACTCTCACCAGGCACACCACCCCACAACTGAAAGCAGTTCATATCCAAGCTGATCTTTCAAATTGGAGTAACTAATTTTTGTACCTAAATTTGTGTTAATGAGATGGAAGCAGAAGTGCTGTGTGGTAATTTTTAAAATCCGTAAACTGAAGAAAATATCTTAACTTTCTTCCGTCGTGCAGTGCTAAAGTTGAATATGATGGCTGTAGCTCTGGCAGCCATCTTGGGCCACAAAAGCATGGGCTATATTCTATTATATTAGTCAGGGGTTTCCAGAGAAAGGGAACCAATAGGCTCATGCAATTATGGAGGCAGAAAAGTTCCAGTCGGCTATGTGAAAGCTGCAGAATAAGGAAAACTGGTAGTGTAATTCCACTCTAAGTCCAAAGGTATGGGACCCAGGGGAGTGGATGGTATAAATCCCAGTCCAAAGGGAGGAGAAGACTGATGTTCCCTCTCAAGCAGACTGGTAGGAAAGAGATGAATGCTCTTTTTCTGTTCCCTTTGTTCTATTCAGGCCTTCAATGGATTGAATGATGTCTACCCATATTGCAGACAGAAAGCTACTTTACAAAGCCCATGAATTCAAATGCTTATTTTATCAGGAAACACTTTACAGACACACCTAGAAACAGAGTTTAATTTTGGAACCCCATTGACCCATCAACTTAAAAACATAAAATTAACTATCATACCTACTGATGGCAAAATGTGGTGTTAGAAAGTCCCTGGGTCCTGGTGAATTTTGTGAAGTCACTATATTGTCACTGTATTTATTTTATATGACAAATATTCACATAACTTTGGATTTATTTTACGTGAGAGACAAATAAATTTCTTCCTTTTTTAAAATTAGTATAATTTTAAATTTATTTAAAGATGAATCCAATTTTAGGTTTACATTGTGCTAAGGAGTTTGGCTTTTAATCTTATCTGGATTATTTTCAGAAAGATTGATTTGGAAGTATGAATTTGATAAATTTGAACTAAGAGACAATGGGAGCAAAGAAATAAATTATAAGATAATCACAGCAAATAGTTATTATGGCAAGAATATGGTGGTAGCACTTGAGTACTTGTTGTGGTGATAAGGGGGTCTCGGTTTCTCAGTCTTGAAGTGGGTAAGAAATCATAAAACCAAAGGGACTCCATCAGTATCAGGAGAGGTTTATTGGCTACCACCTATTCTCCTTGAGTCCTAGAATGCTCTCAACACATACATTAGAGAAGATCTCAAAAATTTCTAGGTAAGTAGTGGAGTGAACTGAATAAAAGTAATGCTTTATTTTAGGTAATCTTAGGTCTACCAATGCTAACCATGTGACAAGCAATTAGCCTTAACGGGTTTCATTTCTGAATACAAACTTGGCATTATTATGCTAACCCTTATAGAGGCTTTATTATGAGGATCAAACAAAATAATCTCTGCAAAATATTACTTAGCACAGGGACACATCATAAACATTCAATAAATATTAGTTTTTAAAACAAAACACTTGCCACATAGCACTTGGCACATACTATTAAACATGCCAGTGAATTAATGTGAAATCTGAAAAAAATACTGAAAGTTTATAGCTTGTGCTATTTTCCACTTTTAATAAGAAAGACATTTTTCGACTAAAGGTTCTTAGGTGCACCGCAGTTCCGTCTCCATTTAGGAACTGGGCAGATGATTTTTGAAAATATCAATTACAATGATTTGAAGGAGTGAGCATCACCAAGGGAAAGCTGAGGCGAAGGGATTCTGGATGAACCAGTAGTGCTTTAGTAGTATTGTCAGACTCAGGAGCTCTCAATTAATAAAGAGACAAAAAGACAAACTCTTAGAAGTGAGGACCTGCTTTCCTGTCCTGCATTAGAACATGGCTGAAATTGTCCCTACGTATTTCCAGAAATTTTTCAGTTTGACATCTATTGATTTTAGCTCAAAACAAGGATGTAGGGCAAACTAACAAATTGATTAATAAGAACAAAATAAGTTTCTTCAAGAATATTCATTACGGAAACTGAAACAACAAAGTGCTAAGCATTTAAAGGAAGGAAATTTGACAGAAAAAATAATGTGGTGTCTGTAGTAAAATTCCAGTAGCCCACTAATCAGTAGTCATCTTGGCTGAGTTCAATTCCTGTAACAGTGAAGCAGTGTTCAAATGCTTTACAGGCTTCTTAGATGATTTGAGAATGGACAAACTATATAAAAATCATTGTAGTGAAAGCTGTATAATACAAGGGAACTAAGAGTGTGATTTTTATACTGTTTCAAGAGAGCCACAGACAGCTGTTAGGTTTTATTATGTGACACAGCTTGCACCTGGATCCCCCTAAGACCAATGTTGATGAATAGGTAGCATGCATAGACCCACTGCTCCATTAGTCATTTCTCTTTGAGGCTATATTTCAGATGTACCTGTTACTTCCTATTCAGAGTTCTAGCACTCCTGCTGCTCCATTTTACTACTACACTTAGTCTCTCTCTGGGATAATTCATATTGTGCCAATCAACCTTTATCAGTACTGGTTAAGTTTTATATTTACTCATATGACATTTTCTGTTTCAGTTATCTTTTTTAATGTTGACATCTGTATGATCATATCAAATGTAGTCTTTATTAATGTGTTTATATGCTCATTTTATTGGTTCATTTACAGTTAACCATAACCTGAAAGGAGTTACTTTCTTCATAAATAGTATACCTTTATATCCTTTCCACCAGCAAGACACACTTCTTCCATTGTCATTGAAATCTGGCCAAAACAGCAGAAAAGCATCTTCAACCCTTTATCTGTGTCTCCTTTGCATTTTTCCAGTACCCCAAGGAAGCTTCTAGCAGCTTTGCCCACCTCTTTTCTCTGTGGCAATATGCAAAAAGACAAACAAAAAATCCCACATAAAAAAAGCAAAAAAAATTGTGGTTTTATATTACTATTACCTAATGGTAATTACTATTACCTACTACAGTAATAGCTATAGTTCATCCAACATTTGCACCAGACACAATTTCTGTCTACTTTATGTTGCGATGTAGTTGGGGTTCTTTAGCTTGTGACAGAAAACTAACCTTTAGGAACATATTTAACTAAGGAAGTGAAAGACCTCTACAGGGAGAATTACAAAACACTGAGGAAGGATATAGCAGAGGACATAAACAGGTGGAAAACCATACCATGCTCATGAATTGGCGGAGTCAACATTGTTAAAATGTCTATACTACCCAAAGTGATCTACAGATCCTATGCAATCCCTATTAAAATACCAACATCATTTTTCACAGATCTAGAAAAAATAATTCTATGCTTCGTATGGAACCAGAAAAGACCCTGTATAGCAAAAGCAATCTTGAGCAAAAATAACAAATTGGGAGGCATCAATCACAAAAAACAATGGTGATCTAGCACTTCTTATATTATCCTGTACAGAGCTGGAGCCCATTCTACTAAGTGAAGTATCACAAGAATGGAAAAACAAGCACCACATGTACTCACCATCAAATTGGTATTAACTGATCAACACTTAAGTGCACATATAATAATAACATTCATCAGGTGGCAGGCAGGTGGGAGGGGGAGAACGGGATGGGTATATACACACCTAATGGGTGAGGTGCACACTGTCTGGGGGATGGACATGCTTGAAGCTCTGACTCAGGTGGGGCAAAGGCAATATATATAACCTAAATATTTGTATCCCCATAATAAGCTGAAATTTAAAAAAATGGTTGAAATGGTAAAAAAAAAAGAAACGAAAGAAAACTAACCTTAATTGGATTAAGAAAAAGAAATTATTTACTGGTTCATGGACTTAAAAAGTCCAAACCTTGATCTTTCTTTAGACAAGTATTAATCCACATGCTCAGATGAAAGAAACAGCTCTGTGCCTTTCTCTATTTTATGGATAAGTTTTCTATTCCATTATTTTCAATATCAGGGGAGCTAGACCCATTTTTTGGCAAAGATGGTGGAAAGATAGTCACTGGAAACTTCATGTGTATATCACCTTGTAACTCCTTATAAATAGGAATCTCAAAAAAATTGGCCATGCTTGGATTGTAGATATAGAAAAATACAGGTATACCTTGGAAGTATTGTGGGTTCAGTTCCAGACCACCACAATAAAATGAATATCACAATAAAATTTTTGGTTTCCCAGTACATACAAAAGTTATGTTTATACTATACTGTAGTCTATTAAGTGTGCAACACTTTGTGTGTAAAAAAACAATGTACATACTTTAATTAAAAATTCTTTACTGCTAAAAATTGCTTATGGTCATCTAAGCTTTCAGCAAGTTGTAATCTTTTTGCTGGTGGAAGATCTTACTGAAAGCATGGCACTTGTCCTTGAGGCCACATCAGAAGAACGAGAACAAGTGGTGTGAGAGGAAGGAAAAAGAAGTTGATTACTTTGCCAGAAGAGAAGGAAAAATTGTAGACCTTCTAGTCTCAAAATACAAATTTCCTGAACATAAGCAGAAATGCAGAGCATTTAAAGGGAGGGCCTCTCAGTTCTAGGCTATTGTGGTTAACTATTCTAATTGCCCCATCTCTGCCAAAGACAAAGCCCCACCTGGGTCCACCTGGGGGGCTGGTGACAGCCTGATGTGGCAGAGTTATCTCTTGTAACAAAGGATTTAACCTGCCTCAGGGATGCAGGACAGACCTCAGTTCCCAAAAAGAGTGGGGGAAGTTTTAAAGAGAGAGAAAATATATTTGCAATATTTTCAGGCCATTCCCTCTGTTACACTGCCTTGATATTCATGGCTACTGATTAATCTGGACTGTGGTTGCTGAAGGCTGGAGTGGCTATGGCTATTTCTTAAAATAAGACAAAAATGAAGTTTGTCAAATCCATTGATTCTTCCTTTCATGAAAGATTTCTCTGTAGCATGTGATGCTATTTGATAGCATTTTACCACCTGTATAATAACTTCTTTTACAATTGGAGTCAAACCTCTCAAATCCTGCCACTGCTTTATCAATTAAGTGTATGTGTCCTAATATTTTTGTCACTTCAACAATGTTCACAACATCTTCACCAGGACTAGACTTCATCTCAAGAAACCACTTCACTCATCCACAAGAAGAAACTCTTTATCCGATCAACTTTTATCATGAGATTGCTGTAATTCAGTCACATCTTCAGGCTCCACTACTCATTTTAATTCTCTTGCTATTTCCACCACATCTGCAGTTACTTCCTCCACTAAATTCTTGAACTCCTCAAAGCCATGCATTAGGATTCAATTAGGAATCATTAGGAATCAATTTCTTCCCAATTCTTGTTAATGTTGATATTTTTGTCAGGTTTGGGGGTCTGAAATGTCAGTTTTTGGTATGCTCATGGCCAAAGAATGACCAGACACACCAAAGTGAGGCAAGCATAGAAACGAGGTTTATTGAAGACAGAAAGATAGAATTAACTATAGAGGAAGAAAAAGATATAAGTTTACAAAGTGTGACACATATGCCATAGATGACAACCAGACCCATTGTTGCAGAAAAGGGAGAACAAAAGGAAGGCCTGGTTATGGTCTGCATTTTGCTGTATAGTGCCTGGATTGGGACCTTCCTGTGGCTCAGATGTCACCGTGGAACCACTTGGATTGGACAGTTGGGAGTTGCATGACCTGAGTCTTACTCTGCATGCATGTTGTTCTAGGTCAATTTCCAGACTCTATTATACTTATGATGTCAGGCCAGTGGGCTAGAGAGTCCTCTGCATTCTTTCGCAGTTGGCATGCTAAGTTATGATTGGCAGATTCAGAGGGTGTTCCCTCCTCCCCCAGGTATGACAGTAGCTCAGGGCAGGATCAGGGCAGGATCAAGATGGGGTAGGACCAAGATGGGGTCCTGGGGGACACCCTCATTCTTCTTCCCAGGTGGGGCAATTGCACCAAGGCAAGGTACCCACTTTTGTGCCTAGGAGACCCAGAATCCCTAGCTAACTACCTAACATTTTGACCTCCTTCCATGAATCATGGATGTTCTTAATGGCATCTAGAATTGGAAGTCCTTTCCAGAAGGTTTTCAATTTACTCTGCCCAGATCCATCAGAAAAAAACAATACCTAAGGGAGCTATACCCTTATAAAATGTATTTCTTGACTAATAATATTTGAAGGTGGAAATTATCCCTTGATCCGTGGGCTGAAGAATGAATGTTGTGTTAGCAGGCATAAAAACAGCACTAGTCTCCTTATGCCTATCCATCAGAGCTCTTTGATGACCATGTGCATTGTTAATAAACAGTGATATTTTGAAAGGTATCTTTTTTTCCTGAGCATTAGGTCTCAACAGTGGGCCTAAAATATTCAGTAAACCATACTGTAAACAGATGTGCTGCCATATAGGCTTTGTTGTTCCATTTATAAAGCACGGACTGAGTAGATTTAACAAAATTCTTCAGGTCCCTAGGATTTTCAGAATGGTAAATAACCATTAGATTCAACTCAAAGTCAACAGCTGCATTAGCTTGTAATAAGAGAGTTTGCCTGTCCTTCGAAGTTTTGAAGGAAGGCACTGATTTCTCCTTTCTAGTTATGAATGTCCTAGATGTCATTTCTTCCAGTAGAAAGGTGTTGCATCTACATTGAAAATCTGTTGTTTGTTGTATCAATTTCTATCACTTATCTTAGCTAGATCTTCTGGATAACTTGCTGTAGCTTCCATAACAGCAATTGCTGCTTCACCTTGCACTTTTATGTTATGGAGCTGGCTTCTTTTCTTAAATCTCATGAACCCACCTCTGTGGCCTTCAAACTTTTCTTTTGCTATTTCCTCACCTCTCTCAGCCTTCAAAGAATGAAGAGAGTTGGGGCCTTGTTTTGGATTAGGCTTTGGCTTAAGACAATGGTGTTGCTGGCTTGATCTATCCAGACCACTAAAACTTTCTCTATACAAACAATAAGGCAGTTTTGCTTTCCTATGATTCTTATGTTCACTGGAGTAGCACTTTTCATTTCCTTCAAGAACTTTTCCTTTGCATTCACAACTTGGCTAACTATGTGGTGCAAGAGGAATGCATAGCTTTTAGCCTATCTCAGTTTTGACATGCCTTCCTCACTAAACTTAATAATTTTTAGATTTTGATAGAAAGTGAGAGATATACAACTCTTCCTTTCACTTAAACACTTAGAAGCCATTGTGAGATTATGAATTGGCCTAATTTTGATACTACTGTGTCTTAGAGAATAGGGAAGCCCTGGAAGAGAGAGAGGCATGGGAATAGCTGGTAGGTAAAGCACACATTTATCAATTAAATTTGTTATCTTACAGTGGTGCAGTCCATGGTGCCCCAAAATGACTACAGCAGTAACATCAAAGATTACTGATCACAGATCATCATAACAGATATAATAATAATGAAAAAGTTTGAAATTTTCAGAGAATCACCAAAATGTGCCACAGAGACATTTAGTGAGCACATGATGTTTGAAAAATGGTGATGATAGTTTTTCTCAAAGAGTACAACAAACCTTTAATTTATGAAAAACACAATATCTGCAACTGCTGTGTAGTAACAATAATTAAAAAATATATATGTATATATTAAAAATGCAATATCAGCACAACACGGTAAACCACAATGAAATGAAGTATGCTTTTATAACTATAGATATCTGAACCAATCACTGTGGTCAAGGGCATTGATATTCTTATTGGCCAGGCCTGGATCACATACCCATAGGCGGACAGGGTAAGTCTCGGCCCAATTTCATGAAATGTTCCCAAAAGAAAAATAGAGTTCTGTTGTGAGAAAGGGGAAAGGACATGTTGTGGGTGAGGGCATGCACAAGCATTGATATCCATTACGTCATTTAGTAATCTAATTTAATCTTAGTGACAGCTCTGTGAAATGGATATTATAATTAATCTTATAGATAAGAAAATTAAAACTCGTAGAAGTTGGTATCATTTTAGTGGTCACACGGTAATAAGAGATGTTCCTGGGATTTGGCTTTTGATCTGTCTAATGCTCTAGGTTCTGGGCTTTCAAATTTCCATGAGTAGTTATTTATCCTGTTAGACAAACACTAAAGTATATTTAATTCAAACAGCCTCTACTCTCCACAAAACTCTGCCATCTCTCCTTACACTCAACAGATTCAGTGGCCTGCTATTTCTCAGTGAAAAGTCAAAGCTATTCAGTAGCAATTATCCCAATAGTCTGTCACTCTACCAAGAGACATTTACATTTGTATGCATGCTTTTTTTCTTTGCTTTTATTTAAATGGAAGGGAAATTTCTTCTCCAATGAGACTAATCTTGCAACAATGTTTTATACTACACCCCCTTCTCAATTCTTGAAGTCGTTGCTCAATCATCTTCTATCTTCTCTCTGTCTTCAACCTTACTACTGGCCCCTGCTCAATAACATTTAAACTTGGATTTATAAAATCTTCCTTCACTCCATTCACCCACTCCAGCTATGTTCCTCTTTATATAATCCTTATCAGCTAGAATGTTTCAGAGTTTTCTACACTTGCTGACTTTATTCCCTCCCTCCGTCTGTAGTCTTCAAGTTATGGCAGTCTCTTCCACCTCCATTCCCTTACCAAGAAAAGCCTGTGCTAAGATAAACAATGAACTGCAAGTTGATAAATCCACTAGATCACCTTGAGACCTTATTATACCTGATATTACTACAGCTTTAAAAACAGTTGACCATACCCTTTTTTGAAACTCCTAAATCTGAAGTTCCTCAGACATCTGTTCCGAATTATCTTTTCATTTTCACTTTACACATCCTCTCTAGGTTATCTCACATATGCCAATCCATTTCATTTACCATCTGAATGCTGATGACTCTCCTGACTTTAGATGCCCACCCTCTTATATGTTCATGACTCTCTTAGCATTCCATACATCTGTATCCAACTGCTGGTTGGCTATTTCCAATTGGATTCTTCAAAAACACTTTCACTTTATCATGTCTAATAGTAAAGTCTGAATTTTTCTCCCTTAAAGTGAGTACTTCCATAGGTCTGCACATTTCAGTATATGACACCTATATTTACATAGTTCCTAAAGCCAAAAGCACAGATGTTTTACTGGACTCCTTTTTCTCCCTCATCAACCACATTTTATTTATGACCAAGTGTTGTAAGTTCTAGAGGAAAAGTATATCTTAAATTTATTCACTTCCCTCATCTTTATTTCTATGTCTGTAGTCCAAGGTACTATCTTCTCTCACCTGATATTCTACTACACTTTCCTAACTGGTTCCCAGTTTGTGATGTTAGACCATACGGACCATTCTCCACGTTGTAACTGGATTGAGTTTTCTTAGATCTGATAATGTCATTTCTCAGCATAAAATTCTTCCATCCCCCTTGCCCTACCATCATCCCGTGGTTCACAATCTTACAATGCCCTTTGCAATCTCAGCACTGTCTACCTCCCCTACCACTCTAGCATCATCTTCCACTATTCTTCTGCTTTGTCTTCACATTCAGGCATACTGAACTACTTATTGTTCTTTTCATGGGATATATTTTCCTTCAAAGAAAGATTCCTGAGCCCTAAAAACATCTATTAGGTGTCTATATGATGTGTTCCCAGATTACTTTGTGTTCATGACATGGCATTACAGTTGACTGTTATAGCAGTCAGGGATTATCAAGAAAAAAGAATCACTGCTAGTAATCCAAAAAGAAAGAGATTTAATGCAGTAAATTAGATGTTTACAAATCAATTGGAAGAGCTGGAGAAAAGAAAGCCGAGGAGGCCATTACTAGATTTCAAGTTCACTTCTAGCTTTCAGGGATTGAGAAGTTCCCGCTTCCTCCAAATAATCTCTTCTATCTTTATTCCTGGGTCAGAAAACAGCAAGGAATTAGTAAATATGCTCACAACTGCCATGCAGCATTGATGTAGGTTACTTCTGAGGAAATGCCTAGAGGCCGTTGCAAAATCTCAAGTGTGTCAGGGCTCAAGTGTATGTCTGCTACTCCCAGAGAAAGGATAGCATGACATCTGCTTTTCTTCTGCCATACAAATGCCAAGTTGTGTTTGCACTGGCAGAACCTAAGCTGTATTTTGAGCCCTCTGCCAAGTAAGTGGAAATAATATAGTTCCTAGACTTCCATTCCCTGCAATTCAGAGAATAGTAGAGAGAACAGGGTGGAAATTGTGACACGTTTTAATACTCAGTACAACTATTCTTTTGTCTGAAACCTTGTCTAAACTGAGCTCTTTGAGGGTAAGGACTGTGTGTTTCCCTATTTTTTTTCCCCTCAGGATCATCCAAATGCCTGGCCAATGAGTATTCATATAATGGAAGAATAATGAGATCTTTACATCTTGCAGAGATATTAGAGACATTATTGTTTATAAAGTGAAAGTTAACTACAGTCCAGATTCAGTCATAAGAATATAAATCTTTCCAGTATTTTTGTTATATTGATATTTTAATGCACTGTAATTCCCAGATACTGTACTAAGACTCTTTGCCTGAATGACTTCATTTAATCCTTAAAATATCTCCAAAGTAGATTTTGATTATCTCAATTTTATAGATGGGAAAATTAAGGCTCAGAGGTTAGTTTATACAAGATCCTTTTGTTTTTAAAGGGATAAGCTGTGTTTGAACCCCAGGGATGTCTTTCTCCAAAGCCCATGCTCCATCCTCCAGTACACCATCTCCAGCTTGGAGAAGTGGAAGAATTTTCCCTGTTCGAATTTCATGGGACTATGGGATGCATTCATGACCTTTTGACTCTAAAGCTAGGGCTCCTTATCAATCCTTACTCTCCATCAGTTTAAATGTTTTCTCTATTGAATAGCAAAGAAGATTTCCTAGACTTTTTTTTTTTTCCAAAAAGAGCCAAGCATAGCTGGCAGCTGTCTTCTCAGCAGCACAAAGTGGTTCCAACCCTGTTTAAAGGGTTGCCAGAATACAATACATTGTTATTAACTGGAGTCACCGTGTTGTACAACAGATCTCTTGAACTTATTCCTACTACTTAACTGAAATTTTGTATCCTTTGACCGACATTTTCCCAATCCCCTCCCCACCACCTCCACTCCAGCCCCTGGTAACTGCCATTCTACTCTCTACTTCTATGAAATCAACTTTTTAAGATTTCGCATGTCAGTGAGATCATGCAAGATTTGTCTTTCTGTACACAATAAATATATACAATTTTATTTATCAATTAAAAATATAAGACAAACTGTTTAAAAAGGGGTTGCCAGACAAAATGTGGTATGTCCAATTAAATTTATGTTAATTATTTTAACTGAATCTTTCTACAATGTATACATAGATAAAAACATCAAATTATGCCCCATAAATATATATAATTATTTGTCAATAAAAATAAGTAAATAGATATTTTTTAAAAATAGAATATCATATAAACAAATCATTTTAGTATAAATATGTCTCAAATATTGCATGGATCAACTTATATTAAATTATTAATTATTTATCTGAAATTCAAATTTAACTGGCTGCCCTTTGTTTTTATTTGCAATATTTAAATACCCTACCTCATTAGAAGCCATATACATGAATGTAACCCTTTCCATTTACTGAACATCAAGCTTGCAAAGCCCTGTCACCATTTTTAACTCATTTAATACATACAACAAACTTATTTGAAAAGAATAATTCACTCTATAAATATAACTGAGGACAGTGGATTCAGAATAGTTAAGAAACTTGCTCATGATCACATAGCTCATATGTGATAAGTGCTGGGATTTAAATTTAGGTGTCCTAGTCTTTGTCATTTTCTCTCTCCTTAATTAGCCTTAAAAACTCAGTTTGAGCATCACCTTCTTTGGGAAACCTGTCCAGACTGCTCCCTACCAAAATGTGTTGCTCTCTCTTTTATGCTGCCATGGGCATTATTACAGCATGGACCACATTGCTCTGTGATTGTTTATGTGTTTTTCTACCTCCCAGAACTGAACTTCTTTGAGTAGCATGGTAGGTAGAATAATGCCCTCACAAAGATATCCACATCCTAATTGTTGGACTGTGAATATGTTACCTTACATTTTGCAGATGTGATTAATGTTAAGGGCCTTTAAAGAGAGGACTTACTCTTGATTATTCAGATGGGCCCAACTAAGCACACAGGTCCTCAAAATTGGGGAGCCCTTTCAGGTTGTGGACAGAAGAAGATATGATGGTGGCAGAAGGATCAGACAGATGCAACATCGTTGGCTGTGAAGACGGAAAAATGGGGCCATAGACCAAGAAATACAGGCTACCTTTAGAAGACGCAAAAGGGAAGAAAACCAATTTTCCCCTGGAGCCTCCAAAAAGAAACACAGCGCCATTGACACCTTGATTTTAGCACAGTGACTAAAAGTAACTTGACTTTAGCCTAATTCCAGACTTCTGACTTCCATACCATTACAATAATAAATTTGTGTTGTTTTAAGCTACTAAATTTGTGGTTATTTGTTATAGAAGAAATAGGAAACTGAAGAAGTAGGGACCATGTCTTATTCACAGCTGTATTTCCTATAGCTAGCAAAGTAACAAGTAAGCACAAAACATAGGTGATCAGAAATTGTTTTCTTGAATGAGGAAATAAAAATTATACCACACTGCTTCGTGATCAGAGTGTCATGAGGGAAGGGCCACTCAACTGGAGTGTGGGGAAGAAAAATTATCTCTACCCGTCTTTTTCCCTAAACTAATGATTACAAATTTTATCCTCTCTATTCTTTGGTCTAATGGGTCATCATCATAAATACAGAAAAAGGAATCACAAAAGTGATGATGCCAGAGCAAGCGTTTACATACTCCAAGATGTGGATGTGAGATCCTGAAGGGAGACCATACCCGCAGTTGCTATAATAATAAAAATAGCTACAATATTTTGAATTAATATTATAGCTGTCATACTTTGTTGTGCATAAGAATGATCTGGGCCATTTGTTTACCATTGCGTATTACTTGGTTTAACCTCTAGAGATTCTGATTCAGCAGGTTGGGGATGGAGCCCAGGTGATTCTGTGGATTATACTGTACAGGACCCATATAAATGGAGAGAGTGGTAAGAATAATCAGTACCTCCCTCTCGATGTTGCCTTTCCATTTCTGGAAGCTGCTCTGGGGAGTAACTATTACTCCCTTCTTTGGTCTTAAAGGCAAGTTAGACACCAAAACTCATTTCTAAGTAAGTGAGAGAGCAAAGGTGAGAGGAGTCACTCTTCCAATATTTTTTAAAATGTATTTTTCATCTGGAAGTATCTGGAGTTCAAGATAATCTATGAGAAAATACTTACTCACATTTCATAAATTCCCTATTAAACGAACTAAATCAGAACCATGAAATGAAGAATTTCTCAGAGGCATTCACTGTGGCATATTCAACCCAGGAAAAAAACAGTTAGGCTTAAGAAAGGAGAGATTCAATATTTAACCAACCACTGGAAAGAAAAAGTAGGAATATGAAGAAATGTTTCCAGTTTCTAAGTGGTGACCTTTTTTTTTTTTCTGTGTATACATATATTATATGCTAAAACTGAAAAGAAAATTGAAAACCCAAAAAAGATACAAAGAAGAAAATGACAATTTCTGACAGTTTCACTGCCTAAACATAAGCCAGGGCTAACATTTTGATTTATTAGCCTCAGTACTTTGACTATGCATATGTGTCTTAGCTATTTGAAATCATACTGTATATACAATTTTATAACACATTTTTAAAACTTAATATTATAGGATATACCAGTTACCACATGGCCAACTTATTGTAGTAAGATTGTTTTTGTTAAATTCTTTTCGTATAAAAGAACTGAGAGATTCAGAAATCCTATGAATAGTCCAAAAGTAAAAACTTCATTATCCAAGTCCCTGAATATTATTATCCTGGAGCATCAGAGACACTGAGTCACCTGAAGCTGCTGACTGCTAATCATAGTAGACAGAAGTTAATTTCGAGGTAACTTGCCCTCTGGCATCCCACATGTCAGGCAGTGCAAGAGCTCCTTTATTTACAGTGGTGTGCCAGTGAGCAATGCCATGTTTAGAGAATAATGTGCATTACAGGCCTGCCATCCTCAAATTATTGTGAAGCTTTGTTAGAAAATACAAAATTCTAGAATGTTATGACCATAAATCACGTCGTTGGAAATTGTCTTTCTGTAAAAGTTTATGGTTGTGATGCAGTGCCATTTTTCTTCTGGACTTGAATTTGACTGAATGCCACTTGTCACAAAGAAATACATTGCTGAAAATATTCTCTCAAGAGTTAAATTAGAGTGTAATAATACCACAACTAAGTCTTAGCACTGAAAAATATTCATTGTATATTAAATATGCATGGGAATACTTTAAAAAACATGATTTCACTACAAAATTGTCTACCTTGCAGCCATCTTCATGCAAAATTGAAATATTATATATAGTCTTTTGTATGTCTCCCTATAGGAAAGAAAACAAACTTTTTCATTGGACTTTCATGATAATGAAAACAATTTACCCAGTTAGAGATGTGAGACCAAATCAAGAAGGCCAAGTTCTTCATCCTCTTGCATCCTCTTATCTAAACCCATTGGAAGTGGCAATTTTGTCTGGTTTAGTTCACTTTGTTGGGCACTTGCAGAAGCCTTAGTATAGGGTACTCTTTTCCCTTCTCTCACCTTATAACTTGTTTTACATGGTACAATCAAAGGTTATATTTTTGCTTAATCAATAGACCGAGAATACTATATGGTTTATATAAGATTTAAATCAAAGGCAAGTTATGTTAACAGTCTTAAATATATTTAGGATTTCTTGTTAACTTTTTAAATATGGTGTCATTAAAATACAGAGGGGAATGGTAGAATTCTCAAGGTATTTGTATGAGAGAGGTAACTTACATTAAGGTATTTGTAAATGGTCAATAAATTTACTGGCAGGATTGATTTGATTTTATAACAAGAATACAGTGTAAAATAGTGCAAAGAACACTGGGAATATGAGGAATAGTTTCCAGTTCTCACTCATCACTAATAAGGGCGGTGAGCTTGAGTAAGTTGCTCTACTTGCCTGTGTTGGAGGGAAAAATGATGGAGAGAAAAACTAATGATAAAATACATTATTGTGTACAAGGTCAAATAATGCTTCTGAAATAAGTAGGGTTCATAATTTGAGAAAATATAGGTTTTCACTATAAAATCAGAAAAAATACAATGGCAATGAAAAAGTAACACAATTTAACCCCAACTGGTATCTGTAAGATATAAAGAAAAGCAAACATCTGGTCATTTGCATAGTTTTTATCAGAGAAAAAAATATGGTTGCACACCCTAGAAATAGAGCCAATTAGCATGAGGGTTATCACTCAGGAAGGACTGAAGCAAAATCTTAAATAAAGTGGTTTTAGGACACCCATCCATACCCTTAGTGTCATGGCAGGATGGTAAAAAGGTGCTAGAAGCCTAATTTAGTCAAGGAAGCAGAACTGTGGGACTGGCTTGAGACCAGAACTGCCTGGCAACCTGGTAGAGTCCAGAGAAAAAGATTAAGAAATTATTGTATGCCTACATGTGAGAATTTTGGGGATACTTTCATTTCTGTTGCTTCTCCCATTGACTCTGGTCATGTCAATATGGCTGATAAACTATGTGTTTGTGTCGTCTCGTTACCTCATCTGTTCAACTGGTCAACTTTGCTTTGTGAAAGATACAATGAACTGGGAAAAGGTGGCGACACACCTTCCAAGTCCCCTGCCCAAATGATTTGACTTGAGTTTGTAAATATAGGCAGGTCTTCCAAGCAAGGGCTTTAAAGTAATTTGGACCTTGGTTTGAATCCTGCTTCCACTATTAATGAGCTATGACCCTGAACAAATTTCCTAATCTCTCTGTGCCTCATTTTCCTCATCTATAAAATGGGGATGATGATGAGTTGTATATCCTATAATTATTATATATGAGAGGATTGGAAATTTGTCCAGGTTCACAAAGCTAGACTTTGGTTGAGCTAAGGCTGGCTGACTTCCTGCCTGTGTTCACAGAAGTGGCCTAACTGGCTCAATACTGCAGAGCTAGTGAATAGTGAAATTGCCTGTGGCAGACACTGCCACTCACCTACTCAATATATGCTCTCCTTGTCTTCCTCTACTAAAGAATCATTTTTCCCCTAGGGTAGAAATGTGGCCAGCTAAAAGTTCCAGTTCCACCCCCTAAGCTTTCTCGGAGCTTTGGTTATATATGTACCACAGCTCTGTCCAGTGTGATGTAATAAGAAATATGAGTTGGGTTTTCTAATAATGCTAGAATTATCCTGACAAAAAGGACTAGAGTCAGCTGACGTGCACCCTTCTCCATGCTTGGACATGGGAATAATACCTAGACGTGGGAAAGCCATCTTTGCAGTCACCACAATACCAGAAAGAAAGAAGAAATGCCAAAGAGTGGCAACGGGAGGAGATGGAATCTGGAAGGAGATTTTGTGGAGGAACTGTACCAGCCCTGGACTATGAATTTCCAGACTCTTTGCAGCATTAAAAATTGTTGTTTGTTTAAGTCACTATAGTCTGGTTTCCGTTACACACAGTTAAACCTAATCCTAACTGATATGTGAGGATTCAACCTCTAGGAACTTGCTCAGGGCATATTTTCTGGTAAAGACCCTAGAGACAAAACTCTGTTCATATTGTCTTTCATTTAGTTTATTTCTAATAGTTACTGAGCTGTCCTTGGTTTTAACCATCAGCTCCTCAGGGAGAAAGTGCTTGGACCCCAGGATAATGTGTAGTCAACATTGGGATTTAAGGATTGGTAAATTTGGGCCTAGATAGGAGTTATACAGGAGTGGAGCAGAGGCTAGTGCTGAGGAGTTTTGATGTTCGGTCTTGTCCTCTTGTTCCTAGGGCTATACAGGGCAAATCAGAGTATGGCATTCCACCCCACTAATACCCAAAATAAAAGTAATGGGCATATGGGCAAATGTAAGTGCTTGGGCAAGAAAGGGAAACATTTTCCTATTTTATCCTTTTGCTCTGACCATACTTGTTACTTCCTGTGTAGGCAAGGCATGAGCCTCTGTTTCCTCATCTGCAAAATTGGCATAATAACAGTACCTATGCAATAGGGTTATTGGTAGTATCTAAGGATTTAATACATGTAAAACCTTTAGAATAGTGCCTAGAATGTAGTAAGTTCAAAATAATACTCCAGAGAACTGCAATTATTAGCTCTGAAATGTGAATCTTTTCATTTTGTTGCTCTGGGAATCTTCAAAATGACTAAAGCAAAGGTTTTACAGTTAGACAGATGTGAGTTCTAGACCAAGGCTCGTCACCTACGAATTGTGTGACATTGGGAAAAACACCCAAACTCTCCAGTCTTGATTTATTCCTCTGTAAAAGATGATATTTTTTGCAGCTACTTTACTGCAATGTAAGAATTAATTGAGATAATTTATGCAAGCCCTCAACATACTGTGGGCATTCACTAAAACAGATATTATGATTTATAGCTTTTCTTCTATTAATGATATACCTTAGGATTTGTTGTATTTTTTGTTTTTGTCCCTCTCTGAGCCTACATGTCCATCACCATCATTAACCTGGTACAGCCCATACTTGGGTGACAGCTAATTTTTTGAATCTCTTGCTAACTTTTCTCTTGTGTTATGGTTAAATGTGTCAAGTTGACTAGGTTACTGAGTCTAGTTGTTTGGTCAAGTACTAGTCTAGAAGTTGCTGTGAAGGGAATTTGGAGGTGTGATTAACATTTACAATCAATAAAGGAGATTTTCTTTGATAATGTAGATGAAATTCATGCAATCAATTGAAAGCCTTAAGAGCAAAAGCTGAAGTTTCCTGAAGAAGAAGGAATTCTGCCTCAAAACTATAACACAGAAATCCTAAGTTTCCAGCCTGCTGGAATGCCCCACATATTTCAGACTTAAGCCTACAACATCAAATCTTGCATGAGTTTCCAGATTGCCAGCCTGCTTACAGATTTTGGACTTGCCAGCCCCCACAATTGTGTGAGGTAATTTCTTCATACAAATCATATTTTTATATATATAAAATATAAATCTAATACAAATAAAATATATAATATTATACATTATATGAATATTTTATATATAAATATATATCATATAACTATAAATCATATTTTATATTATATATTATATTATATGTCATATATTACATATATGACATATATATAAGAATATATATCTTATTGGTTATTGCATCTGTTTCTTTGGAGAACCCCTACTGATATACTTTGCCTCTTAACTAGTACAAAATAGCGTCTTGGAAAAAACAACTCTTTTTTGGGTATTCTGGAAATTTTTGAGAGCTTCATCCTAACTTCTTTTTTTTTTTAATTTCAGAGTATTATGGGGGTACAAACATTTTGGTTACATGACTTGCTTTTGTACCATTTCAATCAAAGTTATAAGTGTGCCCATCACCCAGATAGTGCGCATTGTACCTGTTAGGTGTCATCCTAGCTTCTGACATTTCTTCTAATTAATGGGGGATGGACAGCTCCATTGGACAAGTGGCTGATGTGTTTGTGTTTCTGTTTTTGTTTTCTCTTCTGAAATCTAGCCCTTTCACAGTCTCCTTTCACAGTCAATTTACTATTGCCTACAGCCTTTCACTTCAAATTTACCACTCATCTTCCTCATACCTCCTGGGGCTTTCTACATTTCTAGCTCGCTCTTTTCTTTCCCATCCATCCTTGTGGCTATCTTGTCATCCTCACTCATTAATCATAGAAATAATTTCATAAACCAGGTTGAGAGGAACCTCCCGGCCCTTTGAGATAGCCCAGTGAAAGCCCAACATAAGATCTTTACAAGCTCTTAGAATAATGCACTACAGATCTTTTGTTCCCTGGACAATTCTGAGGAAATCAGAATCTTTTTTCCTGAAATATATTAAGATAACAGAGATAACAGGGAGAGGAACTAAGTCCTTTCTTTTCTTTTCTTTCTTTCTTTTTTTTTTTTTTTGTTTATGCAGATGGAGGGCGAGCTTCTTGGAATGGCCTGTTAATCTCTAAGAGCCTTTAATTTAAAATATTCTTTATACCAAGGAGTCATATTTTGGGGTGAAATTTCCTGAGATCCTTCATTGCTGTCTGGTTCTTTGGTTGCAGTTGCAACTGATGAAACTTAAGACTTTTGAAGTGCAGCTGCTTTGATCCCAGCTGCTCTGTAGCTAGCTGATCCTGCCAGGCTGCTTTGAAGTAAAGAAACCTACTGTTCCCTGTTTGTAGGATATGGGAGTGACAGAAGGAAGTGGGGAGGTCAGGGGCCAGTTAAGTGGCTGTTGTTAGACTCCAGGTATGACATTTGAGAAGAGTTTGAATTGAGGCAGAAGAAGTTGAGATAAAAAGAAGGGAACAGACATGAAAGATTCTAAAGGGTTAAAATCCACAGAATATGGAAACCTAATGAAACTAGGAGGTGAGGAAGAGGAAAAATTTTAGGAGGAATAACTAATATCTAGTTTTTGAGACTGATGGACAGAGGTTTCATTCACAGATGAAAGACAAAGGAATAGGAGCAGATGCTTCAGCTCCATCTGACACAGTCCTCCTGACAACCTACGGTAGATAGGTAATCCAGGAGGAGGGAACAAAAAAAGATGCAAAGACAGAAGTGAACAGTGCCTGTCTATAAGATAGCAAATGGATTGGTGTGAGAGAAGTGCATAATGCATGTTGAGGGAGAAGGTAGGATGAGGTTGGAAAGATAGGCAATGACTACATAAAGCAGAACTTTTCAAGGCATTTTAAGGACTTTTGCCTTCACCCTTAGGGCAATTGGAGACATATGAATAGGTTTTAAGCATGGAAGTTACTTGATTATAAGAATTTTCATTTTATAAAGATCTCTCTATGGTGCAGAGGATGGTATGGCAATTGGGGAATGATGAAACAAGAGGAACTCTTGAAGTTACCCAGCTGAGAGATGATGGTAGTAGGAACTAGAAAAATGGATGGAATAGAGAGATATTTTAAAGATAGAATGGGAAAGACTTGCTTATGACTTAGATGTGGAGGAGTGGAAATGTGGGGAATCAAAGATAACTCCTATGTTCTTGGTTTTGACAACCTAGGTTGAAGTTGGTACCATTTAATAGATGGGAACCACAATGGTTAGAACATTTGCGTCCTTACTACATTTTTCCCCCTCTGTTAGGAGGGTATCTTTTGACCTCACTTTTTCCTCACTGTCCACAACCAATCACCAATTCTTCTTTGGTCTAAATCTCTAGAGAATTATTATAAGTATTAGTGTACCAAATTCGGGTAGGCCCTACCACCCACTTGGGTCAGTGGAGATGTATGTGTTTTGAAGACCACAGCCATTTGATTTCTTCTTAGTTTTCCATCCAGTAATATCTATGGTGGGAAAGAAAGAACTAGGTATTTGAGAGAACATCTTGCACTAGGCATAGGATGATCTGACCGATGTAGAGATAATTCTTGGTTTGCTCTGATAATATCCTTATTCTTTTTGGAAATCTAATCAACCTTTATATTTTTCTTTCCTATCTCTGTACATCTCCCTCTAAAACACACATACACACACATCATACTCCACCCCCTCTGTTCTTCTCATTATTCCTTACTTTCCAGAATATGTTCTTTATTATCCAACCTCCATGCCTTTGCTAAAGCTCTCCTTCTGTTAGAAATACCACCCCCTTCCCATTACCTCTTACCAAATCCTATCTATTTTTTCCACACTAACCTCAGATCATACTTGCTCTATGAATCCTTGCAAGTCTCCCTATAGGAATTACTCTTCATCCACTACCAATATGCTTAAACATCTTCTGTAGCATGTATTGTAAAGTTCCCAGTAATTCATGTGTGGGCTTATCTACCCTGATGGTTTGGTAGCTAATAGGGGACAACACCACGTTGAATACATCTGCACTCTTTAGAACTAGTAGCATTTAATCGACCACTGTGAAATTTAAATGACTACCTTTCAAATGACCTGACACAATAAAAGGCACATATTAAGTGTTCCATATATTTTTGATTAAGTGAAATTTCACTTTTACTCTCATCATCTTGGAAAATTACTTTATTTCTCCACTTTTATTAGTATTAATATATTTATTATTTTTCTCAGAAAATTGTAAATGTATTTAACTCTTTCCCTTACAGGTTACTCTATGCTATAGTAAATACTGATGGTTTTAAATATCTGTTATAAACAAGGATAAAATGAACTGGTCTGCTTGGAATCAAGTCCAAATGTAACTTCTGTTTTCTAAATACAGTCAAAGGAAAGCTCTTAACAAGGAATAAAAATAAATGTGCTCCTGATCTATCATACTTAAGGCATCTTAGCTTCTATTTTTGTCATCCTTAACAATGACCAAATAAACAACAACACAGAAAGGAGTGTGTGTGTATGTGTGTGCATGTAATGTGGTGTTGTCTCAAAAACTAGACTAGAATTCTAAGTTCTCTATTGCCATTAACATGTTGTTTTGATCTTGTTCATGGAATATAGGGTTCTGTATCTTCTCTAACTCCAGTATATGCTTGTGACATTAACAACTCCAATAACATGGGATCTCTGAGGTAAAGTTATTTATTTAACATTTTATAATCCTACCCTGCATTTTGTATCTTCTATTCATTTATATCCACTTTCTGAATTTCCCACAAATATGACTGCCTTCAAGTGAGGACATAGTACTCTTGTCATATTCTGTCTGGAATGTAAACAGCACAACTATAGTGATGTCAACTTGACATTATGTGTTACTATGATTGCCTTTCATTTTTCACCCAGTTCAAATATTTGTTTCTTTTTATTGTCTTATTTTGGAATCATCCCATAGCAAAATATTTAAAAATGCCTAAGAATGCTAAGTAGGAAAATTGAATTAATTTGAGAAGCCCGCCTGAAGAGTGAACAACTTTCCTTACTCATTACCATCAAGCTGGTGAATATAGGTAATTCACACTTGTGTGGAAGAAAAAGGCTATCTGAACTTTATTTCATAGGCCTCCTTGTTCTACGTGTGAATGATTTAATGCCACTACAGTAGGCAAACAAAGATAGCCTATTCTGCTATTGCAAATTGATCATCCAACAGATTTTGATAAACCAGTACCACCTATGAGTCATGTAAATACTGAATGCTGACTTTGTTTAAACTCCTAAATGATTCATTAAAATATATCTTGTAGGCTAATGCTAACATGAATTTTGAGCTTGCTCTGACCAAAGAATAATTATTTGTTCTTTTTCATCTTTTACAACTTGTCTCCATGTGATACTTTATTGTTCAGAGTAGACTATGTAAGTTTACAGAGTAGGGACGACTACCTAATTTTATTAATTTTAAGAAAGTGAAAATGACTAAAAATAATTTGTAATCCCATAGCTCTTGGATAATCAAATTTATGTCAAGCAATTAACTACCATTTAGAATTCAAGCCACTAACAAGGGTCTTCAGACTCACAATAGTGATGCCTATACCATATGCTTTAAGATAATGGTGACAGTTTAGGAAACAAATGGCTTACAGGAGCCTTGCATTGCAACTTTTTGAGTGTGTGTATTTAATGGGAAAATTAATGTAACATGAAAATGCCATGTAAAAAGGTAGATCATTATTCTTTTGAAAACCACTAAGGTAGTCATGATCGAAACCTTTAAACAAATGCTAGAACAAAAATTGCTGGCATTTTAGATGTCATGAAAGTGCCTTAACAGAAAGAAAACTAACAGAGAAACTTGTAGGAAATGGTAGATACATGATTGACCTTGACATTGCTCAAATAGGTGTAAAATAGTCTCAGTATGATTGAACACATGGCACAGAGGGAAAATGTATATTCTCATTTTTGTTCAATGAAGCTTCAGGCTTGGGTTTGAATTCATAGAACAACTTTGAGTACACCTGATTTAATTGTAGTAAAACTAAAGAACTCTCTTCATTCAAATACTGATAATCTTCAGGGTAAATGGCTGAGATATTTTCTACAGAATAAAAGTTGGGTGAATAAGTGCAATATTAAGAGCATTAATTTCCCTGAGGTGTATATACTGCCATCAGTGATACAAGACTTGAGATATAGGATGGAAATAAATAGATGAATGATAGAGAGACACATATATAGGTGATAGATAGATAGATAGACAGATACACAGATAGATAGAAGAAGTTCTCTCATGATTAGTTGGTTCTTTCATCACTTACAATTGTCTCAGGATAGGCTTGAACCACATTTTATACCTAATGAAAATACCCATGTTTCCTCAAGATTCCTGGGGTTCTAGCTTTTTATACCTTGTTTGCTGAGTTGGTTGTGCTTTGAGATCATCTCAGTACACTTATTGTGCTGTTTTGGGGTCTGTATTGGGAAGTCCCAGATGTGCTGGTTATCCCTGTAATTTCCACAAAAAAAACCTTTGTGTGTTTAGCAGATTTTTCTGGATGTCTGAGGAAGTTATAAGATGTTTACATTGTAGCAAAGCAAACAACCTAAACGTATACTTAAACATTCCTTTTCTTAAAACGCCTTTGGCTTTAAAACTCTACTTTGGGATAGGATACAGGTGATTTTTTTCTCTGAATTTTCTTCACATCAGTAAAAGATGACAAGCAGGGACATTTGATTTCTTTTCCAGCAGATAAATAACAGTTACTCCTCCTCACCAGTGGGGCAGAGCAGGACAGGCCTCAGCAGCTCCCTGTGTGAACACCAGAGTAAGCAGTTACCAATAGCCTGCAGCAGCTAGCTTTCTGAAAAGGATGTGCTGGTATTTTTTCTTACAGTTATTTCACAAGGGACAATTGCCTTGACATGCATTTCTAGTTTGCATATGCTTTTTTGAGGATGCAACCTTTTCTGTGTTCGTGTTTAAAAAATGCAACCCATTAGAACTGAAACAAAGCAACATAAATAACTCATGCAGGTAAGATGAAACAGCAGGCATCTTTGCTTTTTTCCCTTTCCTTGATTGATTAGAGTAGCTAGAAATTATTCTGTTCTATTTTTGTGTTTCCAACAAATAGCTTTTGCATTTATTTATTAATTCTTGGTTTTTTATGGCTTCACATTCACCAATTTTGACTTTTTATTTTATTAATCATTTCTCTACTCTTGTCTTAGATGCATTTTATTTTTTTCTAACTTAAGGGAAATGCTCATTTTCATTCAATTTTTCTTATTTAATAAGATAAACATTAAATCTCATCAATTTTAATATAGAATATTTTCACAGGTTATTGCTAAATAATATGTAATTGTAGTATCCACTAACTCTTTGACGTAGTATATTTTCAAAATAGTATTTTTTAAATTCAAGTTTTATTTTGTTGTGGTTTATTTGCTTGTAGTTTTTTACTTACTGTTTTTTTTTATTTCAAAGTGGTCAAATAATATGGCATATAGAATTTCTGAATTTAGAAATTCATTAAGTGAGGAATTCTTCTAGCTTAATATTGATCAATTTTTGTAAATGATCCATGAGGGCTTGGGAATAAAGCTGTATTTCCTATTTCTTTGGCTTATAGTATGCTGTACAACTATTAAATTAACCTTATTAAAATTAATACTAGTCTTGTACAATTTAATTATTGCCTAATCAGAAAATGAATGAGATAAATATATTAAAGTATTACATTACAATAAGGTTTTTGTCAATTTTTCTTTATATTTTTGAACTGGTTTTACTGTATATATTCAGTGCAATCATATTCGACTAGATAAAGATTCATGATTTTTATCTTTTCATTAACATCTCTGTTCAGCTGTTGCTTTTGACCTTGAATTCTCATTTTTCTTACCATATTATTGTACCTCTTACTGTTTTAGGAGCCTGTGCAGAAAGAGATGGTGACACAGAAACTGACAAACCCAGCTTGATTAAAATAAGCAAGGACAGAATTTATTTACATTGAAATGTTACTATTTACGCTCAGACAATTGAGGTCAGGTCCCTGGCGTTGAAGGCCCCCAGGAATGGGGAAAAACAGAGACTGTCTTGATAGTCTGAGTGAACCTAAGGGAAAAGCTGGGGTGTTCGGAGGCTGACACACTCACTCCTCTGTCAAAGTGTAGAGTATACAGGTATATTAGTTAGGATTCTCTAGAGAAACAGAACCAATAGCTGTGAGAGAGAGAGAGAGACAGAGAGAGAGAGAGAGACAGAGAGAGAGACAGAGAGAGAGAGAGAGAGAGAGAGAGAGAGAGACACAGAGAGAGAGAGAGAGAGAGATTGATTTATTATAAAGAACTGGCTCATGTTATTGTGGAGGCTGGCCGGTCCCAACATCTGCAGGGTGAGTCAGCAATCTGGAGAACCAGGAAAGTTGATGGTATAGATTCATTCCAAGTTTGGCTGCCTGAGAAATAGGAGACCCAATGTTGTTAAGTTCCACTTTGAATGTAAGAAAATGCTGATGCTGAAGGCACTTAGGCAGGAGGAGTTTTCTCTTACTTAAACTTTTTTTCTATGTAGGCCTTCACCTGATTAGATGAAGCCCACCAACATTAGGATGGGCCATCAGCTTTACTCAGTCTGCTGATTTAAATATTAATCTGATCCAAAAACACCCTTACGGAAACACACAGGATAATGTTTGATCAATTATGTGGTCACCACATGGCCCATTCAAGTTGACACATAAAATTTAACCATCACAACAGGTATAAGCAGGATAGCAATACGGTCTAAAGACAATCCTTCTAGTTCCCAGGGAATGGCAGTATATGTGGGGTAAAATATGAATAGACACATAAATGTAGCAGTTAGTTTAACCAATAATGCAGCAGTTTCAGCAGAATCCAAATGCTTAAGCTCAAGCTAAAACAAATTGAAGCATATAGAAAACAGCAATTACAGCTCCTAAAAGGGAGTATTTATCACAGCCTGAAGACTCAAGATATACTGTGTGGTTCACCATTTTGAGAATGTTGTAAGAACAGCCATTTCCTAGCGGAATGTATCAGGATGGAGAACCTCTCTTTGGTCATCCAGAGACTAAAAGCGACATGGGTTGGGCTGGAAAATGCCCGAAAAAAAAAAGGATACTAGTCACCTTCCTAGAGAGAAATGATGAAAAATTTACAAGCTATCAGATGGTTGGGGCTGAGCTGAGAAATAGATCATCTTTACTAAGGCAAGGACCCTCTTACCCTGCTACCTAAGAAAGAGAGGGTGGAGAATGTCATTGTCCAAATTCTGGATCCTGTAGGAAGTACCTAGACTAAGACAAAGGGGAGGTATTTCTAAAGGTGGCAGTTCTACCCTTCCAATTACGTGAAAGGTGAAAAATCAGCTGGAAAATTGTATTTAAGGGGATCAAAAGATTTTACTGGTGAGGGTTGGAGTATAGGGGTTTGCTAGGAAAATAAAAGAATTCAGACAGTTCTGTGTATGTTTGCTGAAATAGTGGGAGTAGTGGACTCAAAAGTAAATATTTGTATCAGCTAATTAAAAATGCAAGCTTCTACTTTTTGACTGTAGGAAAGGGAGGGACGTCAAGCACTATGCAGATAGTACAAAATGGAAAGGGGGGACTGCAGATTTTCTGTTGCCCATTTAAGCCCACATTTACCATTTCTTTCATGTTTCCAGTACAGACAACTAAGATATATGCCCAGTGTCATTTGGGCACTTCAGGATTTTGCTCTCCCTACCTTTCTTCCATCTTCCCTTGCTTCCTTTTCCTTTTTTTTTTTTTTTTCAATTTCATGCCAGCCTAGGAATGGGGAGTTGTTTGAAGAATCCACAAGCATCCAAAGTGTAGTGCTTCTTACAAAGAAGAAACTCAAAATTATGGTTTTTTTTCCCTGTATTTACCCACCTCCCTTCGCTTATCATCTGTCAGTATCTAGTTTTTAGTTTCCTGCCTCTTCATTTCCCAGCCGATGTAGAGAGATTGCACCAAGGTATGATACATCTGAACTGAAATCCAATTTCCTGTGGTGAGCTCTCTGCATGTCTGGAGTTTTCTCTGACTACCCATCTTCCTATATCTGTGTGTTTTAAACATTATTTTCTTGGGGGAATTCATGAGTATTTTTCCCTTTCCCTAGTAATCAGCAGCTCATATGTTCACCACACATTTATTAAGTACTCTGTTCCATATATCATTCTAGATGCTGAGAATACGAAGATGAATAAATTGAATACCTTCCAACAGAGAGCTGGGTCTTGTGAAAGTTTAAATGAATTTTCTTCCAATATTTCCTTTGGAAGCCAGCATTTATTTTACACAATTGGTATCATGAGAATCTTGGTTTTTTAGCTTGACTTGAGAGTTTCTTACCCAATAAAACCATGTATAACCATGGGAATCCTGAAAATGTGCTTAAAAGGTTCAGAACAAATTTTCTTTTTCAAAACAAGATTAAGGACATTTCTTCAACTGGAAGATAGAGAATAACTAAAAATCCGGATTTTTAGAGGCCCAGAATTTTAATTAATTACAAACCGAAATATATATGTCCCAATATTGGTCCCCATAAAGTTTTTGGTGCTTTTCCTTCTAAAATATTAGCAGTGTTTAATTATGAACTTAATTGACACTTTAAGAACTTGGCCTTTCACATATTAGAAATTCACTTTGGATCTGCGAATTTAAGGAAACACGGTTATATCAATCTAAGGAGAAGTCATGAATTACTCTTAATTTGAAACATGCACACTATAACAACACTCAATAATAATAGCTACCATATTTGTACTATATGTCAAATACCATCCTGCGTGTATGTTATCCCATTTAACTATCACAGCAAGCCTACAAGATGTCCTGTTTAACAGGTTAAAGTATTTTTAAAGGAAATTTGTTCAAGCGATGTCATTTTTCACTGGCGAAGTCATATAATTTTACACTCTCCCTTATGTAGTGATGGCCATATTATTGATACTGATCTGCCATATTCAAAGATAATAGGAAATTTTATGAGCCAGAGGAAGAAATGTCATTTGGGTATAAATAGAACATTTTTTTAATTATCTTCATGGTAAGTGAAATAGCTACTGAGGAATATATGGAGTCACCAATCCTGAAATATCTAAGCACATAGAAAAACTATTTGATATAGTACTATATGTGAGGTATTTTATTTATTGAATTACATGACAAGATAAAGTAGCTGCTCTAAATTTGAACATTTGAAGACATCCTCAACAATCTGTGATTTCTGTTGGTGAAAAAGTCATAGCTACATCCAATACTCTTGGCCTCTATTCATAATGGAAGGCAGGGCTGAATTTCTGTTAAAGGTTAGTAAAAATAAAGATGGAATTGTTCTCACCTAAGTTCACAGACATCAGGTAACAAACTCCTGTTCTAACAGATGCAGTTGCACTGAGATTATATGAAGGAAGGAGCTGGGGGAAAAGGCAACTCTGGAGCCCACTTAAGGTGGTCTAGAGCCCTGGGTGAGCTACCTCAGAAGAAGACACAGAGACATAGTAGCTTCATGACATTCAGCTCATCTATTTACAAACGTAAGTCCCTACAAATAGAGATAGAATCTTTGCATAATGTGTTTTATTTTTTATATATATATATATATATATATATATATATATAATAGTCACTATTCCTGAGATATTTATTTGTAGCATTCTGGTGGTATTCTACTAACATTATCTTCTTTCTTTATAGTATTGTATTATAATGCACTTCAAAACTTTTATATGTAGCTATCAATTCATGCTATCAATATGAATTGAAAATATTGAATTGAATATTGATTCATTTTCATAAATTATGAAATTAGAGAAGATTGTTTCATTTAGCATTCATAGCCACATTTATTTCTGAAAATAGAAGACATCACAAATAATTTAACATTTTACATACCTTTTCCTGTACATTCTTAGTTGTGTATTTAACATGCTGAGCAGTAGTGTTACTCATGAAACTTACATTTGCAGCAGCTTGTTTTTGTTCAAGACATAATTTTCAGACGTGGGATGGACGATCTTTTGTAAACTTGCCATTTGTATGTTTTGATGCCTGTGATTTTTTTTTTCACTTAACTGCATTTCACAGTGGCATTATTTTCTTACTTGCATTTTTTTTAAAGTTGAAATTTCAGTTCCCTTTATCAGTTCATTAAGTTTTCTATCATGCATCTTTTTTTGTACACTGGTCATATTTCTTACAGTGGTTTGTTTCTAATGATATCCTAAGCCATATTCTTTCAACACAGATAGGCTTTATTTGCATAGTAAACCCTAATGCCCAGGCCCTTCTAGCTTATAACTTTGCCATTCTGAACCTGAAGCTTACATCTTGTGGTCTATGATGAATATGACAGGTCTGTATTCAATTTTGTAGGACTTCTGTAGCAAGTTACCACAAACCCGGTAACTTAAAACAACAGAAATTTATCTTCTCACAATTCTAAGGGCTAGAAGTCTGAAATCCAAGTGTTTTCAAGGTCATGTTCTCTGTGAAGAATCTAGGAAAGAATCATTTCTTATTTCTTCCTAACTTTTTGTGGTTGTCAGCAATCCCTGGTGTTCCTTGAGACCAGCTTCTTCCACTCCAATCCATGCCTCAGTCATCACATGACCTTCTTTTTGTGTCTGTATTCAAATTTCCCTCTTTTAAAAAAGATGCCAGTCTTTGGATTAAGGCCCACCTTAATCCAATATGACCTCATTTTAACTTCATTGCATCTGTAAAAACCTTATTTCCTAAAAAGGGCATATTCACAAGTACCAGAAGTCAGAACATAAATATTTCTTATTTTTATTTTTTTAATATTTTACTGAGATGAATGTCACATAACACGAAATTAACTGTTTATATTCATAATGGTGTGCAACTACCACCTCTATCTAGTTCAAAAAACATTTCTATCACTCCAAGGTAAAACTTCTTACACATTAAGCAGTTCTTCCCAATGTCTCCTCTTATGCATTCTGTTTCTATGGATTTATCTATTCTGGATATTTCCCATAAAAGTTATTATACAGCATGTGACTTGTTGCATCTAGCATTAGCATTATGTTTTCAAGGCCCATTCACATTATAGCATGTGTCAATGCTTCTTTCCTTTTTATGGCTAAATAATATCCATTGTATGGGTATGCCACATTTTGTTTATCCATTCATCTGTTGATGAACATTTGGGCTCTTTCTATCTCTTGAATATAGTGAACAGTGTTACTATGAACACACATGTGCATGTATTTGCTTAAGTTCCTATTTTCAATTCATTTGTGTGTATATCTAGGAGTAGATTGCAGGGTTATATGGTATTAGATTGGTGCAAAAGTAATTGCAGTTTCAGACCATGAATTTTGAATCATTGTAACTAGGCTCAAACATATCTTTATTAATCAAAATAGGAACCATTACAATCAACACATTTTTGCCAGTGAGAAACAAGTTTGTTTCTTCCTGTAGCATAAAAATCCGAGCTTCGGGATTTGACAAAATCTTGGAAAGCATTTTCTGCATCCTGCTGGTTGTGGAAGTGTTTTCCCTGCATAAAGTTGTAGAGATGCTTGAAGAAGTGGGAGTCAGTTGGCGAGAGCTCAGGTGAATATGGTGGATAAGGCAAAACTTTTTAGCCCAATTCATTCAATTTTTGAAGTGCTGGTTGTGCCATCTGTGGTTGGATGTTGTCGTGGAGAAAAATCGGGCCCTTTCTGTTCACCAATGCCAACTACAGGCATTGCAGTTTTCAGTGAATCTCTTCAATTTGCTGAGCATACTTCTCAGATGCAATGGTTTCACTGGGATTCAGAGAGCTATAGTGGATCAGACCAGCAGAAGACCACCAAACAGTGACCGTGACCTTTTTTTGGTGAACGTTTGGCTTAGGAAGTGCTTTGGAGCTTCTTTGTGGTCCGGCCACTGAACTGGTCATCACCTGTTGTCGTTTGAAATCCACTTTCCATTGCACATAACAATCTGATCAAGAAATGGTTTGTTGTTGTCGTGTACAGTAAGAGAAGACGACACTTCAAAACAACGAATTTTTTTTGATTTTCGGTCAGCTCATGAGGCACCCACATATTGAGTTTTCTCACTGTTCCAATTTGCTTCAAATGCAAAATGACCATAGAATGGTTGATGCCGAGTTCTTCAGCAACTTCTGTAGTTGTAAGAGGATCAGCTTCCATGATTGCTCTCAATTGGTCGTTGCCAACTTCCGATGGCTGGCCACTGTGCTCCTCATCTTCAGGGCTCTCATCTCCTTTGCAAAAATTCTAGAACCACTACTGCACTGTACGTCTGTTAGCAGTTCCTGGACCAAATGCATTGTTGATGCTGCAAATTGTCTCTGCAACTTTACGCCTCATTTTGTACTCAAATAAGAAAGTTGTTCAAATTTGCTTTTTGTCTAACACCATTTCTATTGTCTGAAATAAAAGTAAAATAAACAGCAAGCAATTAGTCATTAGCAAAAAAGCACATAAAGTAAGAAAGGTGCATTAAAATGATGGATGATATAACCACGTGTATTTAAGAATGTATTCCAATATGAAACAGCAAATTTCAACAATGCTAAAATCGCAATTACTTTTGCACCAACCTAACAGTTCTATGTTTATCTTTTTAAGGAACTGCCAAACTACTTTCCGCAGCAACTGAATCATTTTACATTCTCACCAGCAATAAACCAGGATTCCAGTTTTCCCAAATCCTTGCCAACACTAGTTATTTCTGGGTTTTTTAGATTGTTATAGTAGCCATACTAGTTGGTATGAAGTCATAGCTCATTGGGGTTTTGATTTGCATTTTTCTAATGACTAATGATATCTTTTCATGTGCTTATTGATCATTTGTGTACCATTTTTATACTAGACCCTTATCAGATATAGGATTTGCAAGTATTTTCTCTCATTTTGTATATTGTCTTTTCACTTTCTTGATTATAACCTTTAAAGCACAAAAATTGTACATTTTGATGACATCCAATTTATCTATTCTTTCATATGTTACTAGTGCTGTTTGTGTCATATCTAGGAATCCACTACCAAATCCAAGGTCATGAATATTTGCCCTAACGTTTTCTTCTAAAGAAATATATTTTTGGAGAGGCATGATTCAACCTGTTCTGTGAAGAAAACATGATGCCCACATTTGAGCCAATGAGAAAGAATGAGAAAAAGTAAAAAGAGAAGGCATGTTCAATGCCTTGAAGTACATAATCCAGAATGTCATATCACTTCTGCTCACAATCCATTGGTTTGCACTTAACCTTAGCTTATAGTCATACCCAGCTGTGAAAGAGAGGATGGGAAGGGTATAATGTAGCTTTATGCCCATAAGTTCAACTAAAAGTTTGTTACTATGTAAGAAGAGAATAAGTATTCATAAAAAACTAACAACCTTTACCACAGTTGAGTAAATATTTTAGGGTTATACTTTTTACATTTAATATTTTGTAGATATTACCCTTTCATAAGTTGAAGATTGCTATGGATACCTTTGAGGCCCGTCTGATACTTCTTCCCTTATTTTGTCCACCTAGATGATGAAAGGATTATATTTTGGTCTTGTAATTAAATAACACAGCCAGAATATCTCAAAGTTGACAACTCTGTGTCAATTTTTGTAAGTGTAGAATGACATTTTGATTAGCAGATCCTGATTTTTTTATAATGCTTTTGATTACATTTTCATTTCCAGTTTTGGGGAATTCTGCTTCAGAGACAACAGTTATATTTGGTTTTCATCTATGAATACTCATTTACTTGCTATTTCTATGTTATGTATTAGTTCAGTAACAATAGTCCTTTAAGTCCTCAATTGTTCCCTCAGCTTTGCACTATTCATTTTAATTTCCAGTTTCTTTTTTATTTTTTTTCATTTCAGCATATTATGGGGGATACAAATGTTTAGGTTATGTATATTGCCCTTGCCCCACCCGAGTCAAAGCTTCAAGCGTGCCCATTGCCCAGATGGTGTGCAGTGCACCCATTAGGTGTGTATATACCCATCCCTTCAACCGCCATCCCATCTGCCCAACACTGGATGAATGTTATTACTATATGTGCACTTTAGTATTGATCAGTTAAAATAAATTTGATGGTGAGTACATGTGGTGCTTAGTTTTCAATTTTGGGGATAGTTCACTTAGTAGAATGGGTTTCAGCTGTATCCAGGATAATACAAGAGGTGCTATATCACCATTGTTTTGGTGGCTGAGTAGAACTTCATGATATACATATACATATACCACATTTTATTAATCCATTCATGTATCGATGGGCACTTGGGTTGTTTCCACATCTTTGCAACTGTGAATTGTGCCGCTTTAAACATTCAAATGTAGATGTCTTTTTTTGTAGAATGTCGTTTTTTTCCTTTGGATAGACACCCAGTAATGACATTTCTGGATCAAATGGTAGATCTATTTGTATCTCTTTGAGGTATCTCCATAATACTTTTCACGGAGTTTGTACTAGTTTGCATTCCCATCAGCAGTGTAGGAGTGTTCCTATCTCTCTGCATCCATGCCAACATTTATTGTTTTGGGACTTTTGATAAAGGCCATTCTTACTGGAGATAAGTGATGTCTCATTGTTGTTTTGATATGCATTTCCCTGATGATTAAAGATGTTGAGCATTTTTTCATATATTTGTTGGCCATTCATCTATCTTCTTTTGAAAAGTTTCTGTTCATGTCCTTTGCCCACTTTTTCATAAGGTTGTTTGATTTTTTTCTTGCTGATTTTCCTGAGTTCTATATAGATTCCAGTTATCAGTCATTTATCAGATGTGTAACATACACATATTTTCTCCCATTCTGTAGGTTGTCTGTTTGCTCTCATGATAGTTTCCTTGGCTGTGAAGAAGCCTTTTAATTTGATCAGGTCCCATTTATTTATTTTTGTTGTTTCTGTGATTGCTTTTGGGACCTTCTTCATAAATTCTTTCCCTAAGTTGATGTCTATAAGAGTTTTTCCAAAATTTTCTTCTGGAATTCTTAAAGTTTCATGCCTTAGGTTTAAGTCTATTATCCACCGTTAGTTGATTTTTGTGAGAAGTGAAAGGTACGGATCCTGTTTCAGTCTTCTACATATGGCTATCCAATTTTCCCAGCACCATTTATTGAATAAGGATTCTTTTCCCCAGTGTATATTTTTGTGTGCTTTGTCAAAGATTAGATGGCTATATGAGGATGGTTTTATATCTGGGTTCTCAGTTCTGTTCTATTGGTTTATGTCTCTGTCCTTGTGCCAGGACATTCCAAAAGACAGAAAGATTACAAATCAACAATCTAATGAATTATCTCAAAGAACTGGAAAGGGATGAGCAAATAAACCCCAAATCAAGGAGAAGAAAAGACAAAGCAAAGATCAGAGCAGAACTAAATGATATCGAAAATAAAAAAGCTTTATGGAAGATTAATAAAACAAAAAGTTTGTTCTTTGAAAAGACAAACAAAGTTGACACATCTCTCCTAGTTTAACCAGAAGTAGAAAATAAAGGACTCTAATAAGCTCCATGAGGCATGAAAAAGGAGAAATTACAACTGATACCATGGAAATACAAAATGTCATCTACAAATACTTTAAAAACCTATATGCATATAAACTTGAAAACGTGGAGGAAATGGACAATTTCTCAGAAACTTGCAGCCTCCTTAGGCTCAATCAGAAAGAAATACAATTCCTGAACAGACTAATATCAAACTACTGAAATTGAAGCAGCAATAAAAAACCTTCCTAAAAATAAAAGTCCTGGACCCGATGATTTCATACCCGAATTTTACCAGACCTATAAAGAAGAACTTGTGCCCACCCTGAAGAAAATATTCCACAACATCGAAAAGGAAGGAATCCTTCACAACACATTTTATGGAGCCAACATCACCCTGATACCTAACCAAGAAAGTATGCAACAAAAAAAGAAAACTACAGACCAATATCCCTTATGAATATAGATGCAAAAGTTCTCAACAAAATCCTAGCAAACCGAATTCAGGTGTTTATCAAAAAAATAAGCCACCATGACCAAGTGGACTTCATCCCAGAGGTGCAGGGATGGTTCAACATACACAAATTTATAAATGTAATTCACCACATAAATAGAAGCAAAAACAAAGACCATATGATCCTCTCAATAGACACAGAAAAAGCCTTCAACAAAATTCAGCACCTTTTTATGATAAAAAGGCTTAGCAAAGTAGGCATAGATGGGAATTAACTAAAAATTATACAAGCCATGTATGACAAACCCACAGCCAACATCATACCTAATGGGTGAAAATTGAAAGCATTCCCACTTTGAATTGGAGCCAGACAAGGTTTCCCTCTATCACCACTTGTATTCAACATAGTGCTGGAAGTCCCAGCCAGAGCAATCAGACAAGAGAAGGAAATCGAGGACATCCAAATGGGGGGCAGAAGAAGTCAAATTATTGCTTTCTGCTGATGATATGATCTTATGTCTAGAAAACCCCAAAGATTCTGCCATGAGACTACTGGAATTGATAAACAAATTCAGCAAAGTCTCAGGTTACAAAATCGATGTACAGAAATCAATAGCATTCCTGTACACCAACAGCAGTCAATCTGAGAACCAAATCAAAGACTCAATAGCCTTCACAATAGCAACGAAGAAAATAAAATATGTAGGAATATATTTAACTAAAGAGGTAAAAGATCTACAGGGAGAATTACAGAACACTGAGAAAGGAAATAGCAGAGGACATAAACAGATGGAAAACCATACCATGCTCGTGGGTCGGCAGAATCAACATTGTTAAAATGTCTATACTACCCAAAGTGATCTACAGATTCAATGCAATCCCTATTAAAATACCGACATCATTTTTCACAGATCTAGAAAAAATAATTCTACATTTCATATGGACCAGAGAAGACCCCGTATAGCAAAAGAAATCTTGAGCAAAAAGAACAAAGTGGAAGGCATCAATTTACTAGACTTCAAGGAATACTGCAAGGCTATAGTAACTATTCCCCTTTATTTCTATCCCCGAGTGCTATTCTATTTCTCATGCAAATCAATAATTATAATAAATTTTATGCATATTCTGTCCTTTGAATCATTGTTAAAAAATGCATATTGTAGTACACGGGCATGCATTTTAAATTTTTGCATCTCTTGTTATATATCATTGTTTCTTACTAATTCGCTCAGTGTTATTTTAAGGTCTACCCATGTTGCTATGTATGTATCTAGTCTATTGTTTCTTTTGCAAGTTACTGAATATTTCAGATATGTTATGTTTTGCTGTGTAAATTTCAGATGATATTTGGATTTTTAATATTATATAAAATATTTTACTAGGTTAATTAAATATATCTTAATTACCTACTAAATGACATTTTAGTTTGTAATTGAAATTCAACTTAATATTTTGATAATACCAATGAAGTAATTAAACATTTATTATAATGATAGTGAATTAAAGTAGTGTAATTATTCATATATGGCTTTCTTATATTTGACTTAATTAGATTGGAATGAGATTTATCTGTTGAATAATTATTATGTTTAAGCTAACATTTTCTGAAAAAAATTGCAGTTGAGCTTCAGGCAGTTAATGGACCTGATTAGTCAGAAAGGATATCTGGTGATTCGATTTTGCAATAGAGTAATAGCCAAATTGAATAATTTTTATCCATATCTATGAGACATCAGGCAAATTTCTGTCCTACCTGAAGGATAAAGCTAATAAATTTACTTTTCTGGATTTGATAGAGAGAAATAGTGGTTTCCTTTGATTTATCCTAACTCTTTTTGTAAATGACTTGAATATAAATAAACCCTACCTTCATGCTCAATGACTCAAATTGGTGAGAGGCCTACTTTCCAAGTGAAGAGGAGCAATGAAGGGCAGACCTGTTCAATCACATTGATATGTTGATTCTCTGTTTCAAGTGGACACTGTCAACAGGGAGATTCACTAGGTATTTCATGTGAGAAGAAGTTGACGCTTCAGCTTTTGTGTCAAGAGGGAGCTAAATTTCTTTTGGGAATGTCAATTATAACTAATTTAATGGTGGTCAGGTGTTTTAAAGTGTCATCTTCTGGTTTCTGGACAAGCAACATCACCTCAGAAAACAAATAATGAACAACAGCAAAACCAGTCCCCTGAAACACATGTGCATGCACACATGCATACATAGTTCTCTAAATATGTGGGAGAAAGAAAAACATGTAACTGTTAGAGGAGATCCTCATCTGTGAGAGTGTCTGCAGTGCTTTGAAGATAAAGGAATGCTCTTCACGTGACCAAATAGCTTAAATATATGTTTTCATAAATCTGAAATAAATATTTCTTCCATGGATATAATCACTTGCTAGTTTACATACTCCATATGCTTTATGTTTTCACATCACAAGGTTTGGAAAGTGAGGAACTCCTGTACCTCATCAAAGGAAAAAAATCACCACTTAAACAGACATATTGTTGAGCAATGTCCATTTGCATCTGACTTCCCAACAATTGCTTTGGGTAACATATGCTACATTTCCAGCACACACACACACCTACACACATATGCATGCATACACAGGTGGATTTAACTATTGACAGATAATGAAAATATTTAAATACCTATGTCCAAGAGTTTTAATGTTTGAATTTAAAGGACAATGAACAACACTTAATTTTGATAATGAGAAAATGCAAATCAGCTAGCATGAATCGTAACAAAGCCACTGGCAATCCAGGGACCCTAGACAACTGTTAAGTTAAAAGATGGCCCTGGCTACTCCAAACCCTTCACCTAGGATTACTTGAGAGATTATAGCTGCTGTGAAACTTTGTACATCCCTGCTTTCCCAAAGTTGACATGGTAGACATTTACACATTTATCTTTTGGTGCAAATTAGGTTATCAGATAATTGAGTGTATGACAGATGGAAGAAATCTCAGCGATAATCTAATTCACCACCCTTGTTTAACAAACAAGTGATATCTCATTGTGATTTTAATTTGCGTTTGCCTAATAATTAGAGATTTTGAGCATTTTTGCATGTATCTGTTGGCCATTGGTATTTTTTTTTTTTTTAGAACTGTCTATCTAAGTCTTTTGTTCATTTTTTAATCAGGTTGTTTTCTTGTTATTGAGTAGTTTGAGTGCCTTGTATATTTGGAATATTAGCCCATTATCCAATGTATGATTCAGAAATATTTTCTCCTAATCTGTGAGTTGTCTCTTTATTGTTTCTTTTGCTGCACAGAGGATGGTTAGTTTAATGCAATCCTGTATGAACCAAAGTAGTATCTTAAGCACCTGCCCCAGCTGAATGAATGGCCCCCCTCTTGGCCAAGGGGATCCCAGAAATACCCTAAAGATGAGTTGGTGGCCATGAGAAGACAGGCCAGACACACCTCATCATGCCCCCCTCCCTTCTTGGAGACATCTTTTGTAACTAAACTTGCAGTTCCTCAATTTACATAACAAATATATGGCCAGTAGCTTGTCTCTGATTAACAAACTTCCTTACCTTAACTTAAACCAATTACAAATAAAAGAATCTTTAAACACACCTATTAAATGTTAGCACCCACTTCGTGATGTCCCATCTCCTGGGGCCAAACCAGTGTATGCCTTCCATGTATTGATTTATGATTTTACATGCAAGTATTGTCTCCCTGAAATATATAAAACCAAACTGTAACCCAGCCACAGCTAGTCCACTTCCTCAAGGTTTCACAGGCGTGGTTCTGTGCCATGGTCCTCAAATTTGGCTCAGAATAAATTTCTTTAAATTATTGTATGGAGTTTGGCTTCTTTTCTGTTGACATCTGTTTGTCTATTTTTGCTTTCATTGCATGTGCTTATAGGGTCATATCCAAGAAATCACTGCCCAGACCAATATTATACAGCTTTCCTGGTGTTTTCTTTGTTTTGTAGTTTTAGATCTCACATTTAAGTCTTTAATCCATTTTGAGTTGATTGTTATATAAGGGGTGAGAAAGATAATAAGTTTTGGTGAGGATGTGAACAAAAGGGAACCCTTATACACTGTTTGTGAAAATGTAAATTAGTGCAACCATTTTGGAAAACAGTGTGGGATTTCCTCAAAAACCTAACCATAGAGTTACCATATGATCCATCAATCTCATTTCTGGGGATATACCAAAAGGAACTGAACTAGTTTTGTCAAAGAGATGCCTGTACTCCCATGTTAATTGTAGCACTATTCACAATACCCAAGATATGGAAACAACTGGAGTGACCATCAATGGATGAATGGATTTAAAAAATGTGGTATATATACACAAGGGAACACTATTCAATCTTAAAAATAAAACGATCATTTTTTTTTCATTTTTGACAGCATGGGTGAATGCAGAGCACATTATGTTAAGAGAAACAAGCCAGACACAGAGAGACAAATACCATATGATCTCACTTTTGTGTGGAATCTAAAAGTCAACCTCATAGAAGTAGAGAGTAGAATGGTGGTTACCAGAGACTGGTTCTAGGGATTGCACTGGGAAAGAAAAGAAGTTTGTCAATGATTAAAAAGTTTCATTTCTTCATAGAAGGAATTAGTTCTGGTGAATCCATTGCATAACACACTGACTTTAGTTAATAATAATGCATTGTCTATTTCGCAGTAGCTAAGTGAGGATTTTAAATATTCTCACCACAAAGAAATAATAAATACTTGAGGCAATGAATATGCTAACTAGTCTGATTTATTGTTCTACAATGTATACATGTATGGAAACATCACATCGTACATCATAAATATACACAATCATTATTTGTCAATTAAAAATGAAATAAAAAGAAGATAGGGAAACTGGAGCCCCAGAAAGGCATGTAATTTACCCAGGGGCATTCAGTGAATCAGAGAAAGAATCAGGTTTCCAGAGTAAATAGATGCCCGCACAATAAGTCTTCAAATAAAACTGGCCTAGTTCTGCCCAAGCAGAGAAAACCTACATCCCTAGACTGCTCATAAGCTGCCCTGTTCGCTTGTGGAAAACTGCAGGTGAATTTTGGTGAACAGAAAATAAAAATAGTTTGTTAACTACATGTAGCTCTTCATGAAAATAAATCTGAATCTGTATGAAATAACACAATATGTGTTTTTCTGGGATGCCTTTGTGTGTGTGTGTGTGTGTGTGTGTGTGTGCGTGTGACAGAGAGAGAGAGAGAGAGAGAGAGAGAGAGAGAGAGAGAGAGAGAGAGAGAGAGAGAGAGAGAAAGAGAAGACTAGTTTTAGAAGGTACTGAATTCTAAAGAAAGTTAAATTCTAAAACCTATATGTTCCTGGCATTACAAATTGTTTTAATCAATTGAGTCCATAGGTAGAACAAAAAATGACACATAACCTCCATTAAGAGCAATGACAATCCATTTGTTTGCTATATAGATTAAATAATCAGATAATCAACAATAGTTTACTTTTTCAAATATCTCATTTTTTCAATTATAAAGATATACATTCATTGATGAGATTCAGAAGTTATAAAAATAAATATAATGATGATAATTGCAATCTCATCACCTAGAGTCATCCTCTATTAATGTTCTTGTCCTTGCAGACTTTTGAATTACATATGTATATAAATACACATACAATTGTGCTTTTACCTTTAGCAAAAATTGGCCCATATGATATATACATATAATTTGGTAATGCACTTTTGTTGTATTTCAATATGCCATAAACACATTTTCATAAATGAATTACATCATCATTTATAATAGATATACAATATTCTATAATAGGGATACGTTGGGGTTTGTTTAAATAATACTCTGTTAAAGAATATTAGAATGGCTGTCTTTTTTTCTCTATCATAAATGACATTTAAAAAAATGGCATTTTCTGTACATCCATTTGCAATTATCTGGTTAGGGAATGACTTTTTCTGTAAGATAAATTCCCACAAATGGAATTTGTGGGTCAAAGGACCTGAATTAAAGACTATGAAATCATATTAAATTTCACTTAGGATACATCAATTGCCATATATCAATCTATGCTCCAGTGAAAAGTGAACGTGTGAGTGTATTAATTTCCACACACTTTTTTTCAATTCTAAGTATTATTGCTTTTTGAAACATTTTCAATATCATAGGAAAAAAATTCTCATGGATATTTTCATAAGCGTTTATTCATGCTTTTGATTGCCAAGAAGAATTTTTCCTAAATCCATTGGCCAATGTGGTTCTTATTTTGGCCTCTGCCCATTTCTCTATATCACACTTATCTTTCTCTTGTCTAACACTGGTTGAGTGCTTACTATATACTATATATTTTTCAAAACCTTTTATTACATAACTTAAAATTTACAAAACATCAAGGGTAGGCACTAGTATTATACACAGTTCTTTAAATGACAAGCATTAGGTTATGCAATTTGCCCAAGCCCAGGTGGTAGATGATCAGTGGCAGACACATGGTGCTAAACTAGGCATGTTTGCTTTTGAAGCTCTTCTTTGAACTACTATATCAATCTCTTCCACACATGCCTTAGGAATTGTTCTGTAGCCAGATCTTTTCCATTCTAGTTTCTGAATCAGGTGTTATGCTTAGGAAAGCATTTCTTTCTTGTGAAGGAGGGAAGAGCATCATCTGTTTAGATGAAAGGGTGGGTAATAATGAAAGATGTTGGAGGAAAGTGGAGGATATGTGAAATAGCTTCTGCAGATGCCCTCTCATTTAGGCTGTGCCTCCTAGCTACCAGTCTCTGCCAGTCCTGGTTTGAAGAGTCCCATTTCCATTTGTTGATGATGAATGCTCCAGCTCCATCACTATGTAGCATGAAGTATGCTATTGAGGACACAACAATGAATAGGACGTAGTCCTTGATTTCATAGAGTTTCAGAGTAGCAGAGGACATAGTCATTTAAGAAATTATTTTAGCATTAATAACGTAATTACTTACACTCGGAACAAGTGACTGTTGGGACATTGCAGGATCTAGCCCAGGGGTTCTTATCTTCAGCACTATTGGCATTTCAGGTTGGATAATTCTTTGTTTTGAGGGTCAGTATTGTTTACCATAGGGTGTTTAGCAGCATCTCTGGCCCTTACTCACCAGATACCAGTAGCACCTCCCACTCAGTTGTCATAACCAAAATTGTCTCCACATATTGTCAAATATCTCATTGGAGCCCAAATTTCCCCCAGTTAACGATCACTGTTTCAGACCAAGAGTATCATTAATTAATTGATTAATTTATTTAGCAGTCAAATATCTTTAATTTCCTCAAGCATTTCATGTTCTTTTTGTGAACTCAAAACCTATACATTCACTGCTCCCTCTGTCTAGAACACTGCACTCTTTCCTTGATTGAGCTGGCCCCCCAGCATCTTCTGTCCCAACGCATTCACTCTGGTGTTGATGTTGCTCTGTGTTCTCATAATAGTCAATCCACTGTCCATTGGATACTCATCATGCTTTATGATAATTTCCTGTAAACTTTTTTATACCCACTACTAGTGTCTAATCTCCATAAGGATGGCACTTGTCTTGTTTGTGACTGTATCCAAAAAGTTCAGAATTTGTTTTAGCAAATAAAAACTGATCAAAATATGCTTGCTGCATCGATGGTTTAATAAGTTAATGTTTTAGATAGATCAAGAGGGAGTAAAGTGGTTATCCAAGATTGAATCACAACAATTAATTATGGTGCTTTGTCACATCCATTTGGGTAAGACATAAAGTATCAAAATACAAAGTCACTTTTGAATTTATTAGGCAAAGTGATCAACAGAAATCCCTGACTCCCCCTTGTAGCTTACTCTTGTTCCATCTATTTCCTTTTCTCAATTTCTGAGTTCTGCACATCCTTGTTTCCCACTTGAGTATGGAGGTAGGGAATAGTGTAATTATCAGAAATTGGTTTATGTTGTCTAATTACAGATTATTTTATAATTTAGAAAGCTATTTTATTTTGCATCTGTGTCAAAATACTTTCAAATAAAAAATTTGGGTCTTGATTTGCGTGTCACTGGTGATTAGAGATGTTGAGAATTTTTTGATATGTTTGTTGGCCATTATTCTATCTTCTTTTGAAAACTTTCTGTTCATGTCCTTTCCCAATTTTCGATAAGGTTATTTGATTTTTTCTTGCCGATTTTCCTGAGTTCTAAATAGATTCTAGTTATCAGTCCTTTATTGGATGTGTAGCACATGATTATCTTCTCCCATTCTGTAGGTTGTCTGTTTGCTCTTGTGATAGTTTCTTTGGATGTGCAGAAGCTTTTTAATCTGATCAGGGCCCTTTTATTCATTTTTGTTGTTGCTGTGATTGCCTTTGGGGTCTTCTTCATAAATTATTTGCCTAAGCCAATGTCTAGAAGAGTATTTCCAACGTTTTCCTCTAGAATTCTCCAGTGAGAATGGCCTTTATCAAAAAGTCTCAAAACAATAAATGTTGGCATGGATGCGGAGAGATAGGAACACTCATACACTGCTAGTGGGACTGCAAACTAGTGCAACCTCTGTGGAAAGCAATATGAAGATACCTTAAAGAGATACAAGTAGATCTACCATTTGATCCAGCAATCTCATTACTGGTCATCTACCCAAAAGAACAAAAGACATTCTTAAAAAAGACATCTGCACTCGAATGTTTATAGCAGCACTATTCACAAATGAAAAGATGTGGAAATAACCCAAGTGCCTATCAGTACATGAGTGGATTAATCAAATGTGGTATATGTATAACATGGAGTACTATTCAGCTTTAAGAAACAATGGTGATATAGGACCTCTTGTATACTCTTGGATAGAGCTGGAACACATTCTACTAAGTGAAGTATCCCAAGAATGGAAAAACAAGCACCACGTGTACTCACCGTCAAATTGGTATTAACTGATCAACACCTAAGTGCACATATAGGAATAACATTCATCGGGCGTCTGGCGCATGGGAGGGGGGAGGAGGGGATGGGTATATATACACATAATGAGTGTGATGTGCACCGTCTGGGGGATGTACACGCTTGAAGCTCTGACTCAGGAGGGAAGTGGGGGCAGTGGCAATGTACATAACCTAAACATTTGTAGCCCCATAATAAGCTGAAATTTAAAAAAAGCAAAAAAAAAAAAAAAAAGTTACTGCTCTTGGGAGTTCGCCCTAGTCCTCAGGGGAAAAAAAAAAAAAAAAGTTGGATCAAGCCAAGTGGATCCTTGAGAGTGGAACTGCCTGAGAGAACCCTGGACTGGCAGGTGCTCTGAGGAGGGAATGCCACTTAGAGTGGCAGGGGTGATGCTGGTACCCCAGTGGACTTGGATAGCATAGCACACGGAGCCAATTAGGGCTATTCTTGAGCCTGAAGATCTAAAGGAATTTAATTTGATAGGTTTCTTGGACTTGCTTGGGACCCATTACCCTTTTCTTTTTTCCAATTTCTCCCTTCTGGAATGAGAATGTGTATCCTGAGCGGTAGTCGTGGCCGAGCGGTGAAGCCGGTAGACGGGAGAATGTGTATCCTATGCTTGCCTGCCATGGTATTTTGGAAGCATATAACTTGCGTTGTTTCACCGGTTCAAAGTTGGATAAGAATTTTGCCTCAGTATGAATCATATCTTCACTCTCACTTGTATCTGATTTAAGGGATATTTAGTTAAGACTTTATACTTTAAAAGTGATGCTGGATTTAGTTAAGACTCTTTAAGCTATTGGGATGGAATAAATGTATTCTGCATGCATGAAAGACATTGATTTTAGGGTACTGGGGTGGAATGCTGTAGACTGAATTATATCTTCATCAAAGTCATATGTTGAGACCCTAACCCCAAGTGGTATTTGAAGATGGAGCATTGGAGATAATTAGAATTATATGAGGTCATAAGGGTGGGATCTTAATCGGACAGAGTTGGTGGCCTTATAAGAAGAGAAAGAATTCTCTCTCTCTCTCTCTCTCTCTCTCTCTCTCTCTCTCTCACTCTCGCTCTCTCTCTCTCTCTCTCTCTCTCTCTCTCTCTCTCTCATCTGTCTCTCTCTCATTCTGTATAGCATACAAGGAGGAAAGGACATGTGAAAACACTGTAAGAAAGTAGCCAACTGTAAACCATGAAAAGAGCCCTCACCAGAATCTGACACCCTGATCTCAGATTTTCAGCCTCCAGAACTCCAGAGTGAAATTTGTGATGTTTAACCCACCCAGTCTATGTTATTTTGTTATAGCAGCCCAAGCAGACTAAGACAAGGACACATCAAGGACATTGGCTTTTTCTCAAAAGCATGTAGCAATTCCTGGTGATGTCCACTAATCTAAGCCTCGATGCTTTACCTCTAAGTGTCTGAATTTTTGCAAACTCTGTATTGTCTTCTGTAAACCATCTCCTCCTGCTCAGGACCCTCATTCTGTCAATAACCCTGACAACTAATTTTTCCCTCCAATTATCCTGAATTCTGTCTTTTTGTACTGATATACACAGAAGTCAAAGATATATTATTGTATTTCATTAAATCTAAGAGGCACCACTTTTTATGTACCACTAAGGAATTAAAAACACTGAGAATTAGGCTGGGATGGAACATTAATTATAAAATGTATCCCAATTACAGAGATGTTAAAATGTGAAAAATTTGCATTACAGATTCAGTGAAATGACGAAAGTGGAAAAATCAAGGACACTACACTGTATAGAGCATGAGCATGATATATACATCAATCAGATCCCAGCAGGAAATTGATGATCCATCAAAATTAGGATAAAGTTAAGAGGTTTATTTATGAAGCTGTTATTTTCAAAGATGTGGGCAGGTCATAGGGTATGTCAGTCTGTTCAGACTTCTATAACAAAAATACCGTAGAGTGGGTAATTCATTAACAACAAAAATTTATTACTCACAGTTTTGGAGGATGAGAAAACCAAGATTAAGGTGCTGGAAGATTTGATATCTGGTAAGGGCTTACTCTCTGCTCCATAGATGATGCTTTGTTGCTGTGTCCTCACATGGTAAAATGGGTCAAGGCAGCTCCCTTTAACATCTTTTACAGGCGCACTAATCCCATTCATGAGGGCTCTGCAACACTTCCTCAAAGGCCTCAACTCTTAATACCACCACAGTGGAGGTATTAAGTTTTCAACGTGAATTTTGGGGAAAGACATTCATACCACAGCATAGGTTAACCACAAGGAATAGTTCAAGATCCTGCGCCTAGCAGCAAGAGAGTTGCTATCACTCCTACACCCATGGTGACAAGAAAAAGAAAGTATTGGGAAGGAGAAAAAAATCATGTAGAGCAGGCTGTCTTTAGAGGAGCAACTTCTTCAGTGGAAGGACTAAGGTTGTTCAAAGTGCCCCTAACAAAGAGAGAACAGGGAAATAACTGCCCTGTGCAACTCACCTCTTTCCATCTAATCTGCCAGGGCCCTCAATTTGGCCAAACTTAATTGAAAGACAGAAAGCAAGAGACCCTGGGTAACGTAATCCGTATACTCAGCCTAGAAAAAGAACAGGATGGAGAAGGATGGAAAATGGACATGTAGAGTCAAAAGGAGATATTTTTTACAATATCATTTATGTGTACAAAGAGAAGAAAACATAAATGTTTGTGTACATACATACTCATATTTTTATTCTGAAGGGAAACAAAACTGCTAACAATGGCTACACAGGGTATACGGGATTTATGAGTCCAGGGTGGGGAAATTTTAGTTTTTATATATTACCATATATTACCCTTGTGAAATATTTGAGGCTTTTATAATAAACACCTATTGCTTTCATAGTAAAAACTAACTAATAAAAAGTCCCATATTTATACCTTTTTCTCCTTTTCCACTGCCTTGACTCTGGTCTAGAAGTTAATGCCTTTATACCAGCTATGGACATCATATCTTGTATGGCACCTATGCCTTACTGTTTTTTCCTAATCTTGAATAAGACAGACTGACAGAATTGTGTTTCGTCATTCACTCATTAATTAATTGAAAAGTTATTATTCAGTAGCTACTATGTGTTGGATATTATTCTAAAAGTAGAGGATTCTCCAGTATGTAAAAGCAGACTCAGCTGTAAAACCCTGCCTCATACAGTCCAGTTGGAAGGATGGATGTCATTAAAAAAAAAAATCACAAGAACAAAGAACATATATACAGTTTAAATTCTGATGATGTCAAGAGAAATATTCTAGATGGAGTTATAATCAAACAAAAACATGAAGGATGAGTAGAGGTTAATAAATGGAGGAGAGGTTAGGAATATTGGTCAAGATTGGGGGAATAGCATAGACAATTCTCTGTGGTGTAAGTGTACCTGGCATATTTTTAAATAATGAAAGAAAGCTTGAGTGGCTTAAGCAATGACTTGACTGGGAGCTTGCTGAGAGATTTGTGGATATAGGGTGAGGTGTCAGTCCAAGCAGGCTTTTCAGTCAATTCCAAGTATTTTTCTATTTATCTTAAAATCAATGGGAATCTTTTGAAATATTTTTTAAAACTTGACTTTGGTTACATTGGTGCTTCAGCATAGGCTTCCTACTTCTTTCTAGATAACATTTGTATTCAGGACTCCCTTTTCAGTTATCTATAATCTAACTCCACTGACATATGGAAATATACTGGTCTCCTATATGCCTTTATCTTCATTCATCATATATTTAGCACCTGCTGTGTGTCAGGCACTCACTGTTCTAGGTACTCAAGATAAATCAGTGAATAAAATGACAATCTATGTCCTCATAGGACTTATATTCTATCCACACCTGAGTCCATTTTATGAGCATACTGCTCCGTAAGTATACCTTAATAACTTTCGCAATTTGAGAATATAAAAGCCAAAAATATCTTTAAAGTTTTTTGTATTAAATAGGACTTGTGTTGTAGTAAGTTCTGTTTAGTTGGCTAATAAAAGGGGGGAAGATTTATTGTAAGGATATTGGAAATCTTATAGAACCAGCTGTTCTCTCTGTCTTCCTCTTGTCTTTACTATATTGTGTGTCTGCTTGATTCCTCTCTCTTGATACAGACTTACTCTCTCTTCTTAGTCCAGCTCTTAGGTTTCACATTACCTTTCTTCCAGAGTCCAACAATAATGAGACTGGAATTACATAATTCTCATTCAAACATGGGGGATGGGTACTCATTTTTGTTTCAAGTGTCCAAATCTGGGCCAAAAAATGTGGTGAAAGAAGATAGAGTGATATTGTGGAAACATGGATGCTGCCTCTGTAAAATTGTATATTGAAGAGAGTGGGGAGAAAGGGAAAAAGGGAACATTTTCAGAAAATTGGGGTTGGCTTCATCAGATAAATGTATGTCTACTGTATTGATACAGCAAAAATTGGTGTCTAGAGAAAGGAATTCCCTACGATGGTAGAGCAGAGCCAAGTTGTCTCTTCTCAGCCTTCCTGCATTTACTCACCTTGTTCTCCTCATCAGGAACTCCTCTTCAATTCTTCACTATGACCTTAAAGGTCAGTCACTTCAACACTGTGGAATCTCCCTTCTCTTCTCTGAAGTTTTACAATTCTTAAACTTTCTATCTCACTATTAAGCACACCTACAGAGTAACGTTACATAGATTTAAAAAAAATTTTTTTTGACTCTTCTTTTTGGTTATGCTTACTATCACAACTTTAACTTATTCTATTTCCATATAATATTACAATCTGCAAGAGTAACTTTGACTTTTATAATGTTTATAGTTTAAATTTTAGGTCAGATGCTTCCCAACGACATCTACTGGTATACCTTAATTTTACTAGCAACACCTCTGCAAATTATACTCCAAGACACATAGCTCCAGTGAATTTGTGTGGACAGCACACAAACTTTTAGACTCGGATACTTCTGGCTCTAGTTTGTATTGCCTGTGTGATCTTATGAGAGTTACCACCTTTCTACCATTCCTTTGTCATCACCCATTTCAAAAGATTACTTTGAGGACCTGAGAAAATATATTCATTTATTCCTTCATTCAACAAATATTTAAGTACCATCTATACATCAGGTGCACTTCTAAGTCCTGGGGATAGTACAATTAACAAAAATAAGCAAAAGTCCTTGACTTTGTGTTCTTTGCACATTACCTAGTCCACAACACAATGTAAAAAAAAAAAAAACTTTCTATAAACCTTTCTATAAAGGCTTTCTGTAGCTGTATAATCTTATGCCTTAGTATTCTTTAAGCATAGAACCTTTACAAACCTGGGTGTCTTTTGCTTTTTCTGATCTTGATCACATTTTATTTATATATTTTTAAAAATATATCCACTTAACTCACATGCATGAAATGTCATCCAAATGTCATACATCTTGCCAGATATTGTTGCTTTTATTTTCCTATAATTAACTTTGATTTCACAAAAGATATGTCTTTGTTGAAGAAAATCTAAAAATGCAAAAGAAATCAAGGAAGAAAATGAAAGATATCTATTATCTTACTACAAAGACATACTATTCTATGAATAGATACTAATTTGATATTTGGAATATTTTCTCATCATCTTTTGAAATGCATCTCTCTTGGGTTCCATATTACCACTACCCTTTCTCTATTATGTCATTGTCTACAGACGTCATTGACATTTCTTACATACTTAAGTTTTGGTAATGAAAGCATGACTGACTCTATGTCTGCACAAACACACTCTTTCACTTCATTAACCTGTCTCTGACTTCTTAATAATCAACAGCTCTTTGTCTTTATATGATATTTAGAATTTGAGACTGGAACAGATATTGATAATTTGATTAACATGAATATCTACACAGAGAATGAAACACAGATCCTTTCCTTTAAATGGAGAAGCAGGAAATGCCTTTATGAAATTTAAGTCTTAATTATCGACTATTTAGTAATTAATGACTAGAAAATTGAACCAAAACACTGAGTAATTTCAAATAAAAAAATAGCATACTTTGTTGTATGTGTATATAGCATGCGATCTTATCTAGTCCAAAATCAGTCTCATTAGGTTAGTTTACTATATTGAGTTGAATGTAACTTACTTGGTTTTGCCAGCCAGGCACCAGCATCTTTTAACTCTTTAATCTCAAAATTGTTAGACATAGAAAAATGTAGAGCAAGTAATATTACTATAATGAAATCCTGTATACCCATTACCCTAGCCTCAATAATTACCAACATTTTTTGTCGGAATATTTTAAATTAAATTCAACTCATCGTGGTATTTAACTTATAAATCGTTCTGTATGAATCTCTAACTTATAAGGACATTTTTTGTCATACTCATTATGTCATGATCACATCTAACAAAATTAGTAATTAAATCATCTAAAACACAGCCCAAATTTAGATTCCTATGATTGTCTTAAAATGTTTTGTTTTTCACAGTTGGTTTGCATTTGATTGATTTTTCTCTTAAACCTCATTTATTCTAAAATAGTCCCTGAATCCCCCTTTATCATGCAATGAATTTGTGAGAAAAAATAGGTTTTTGCCCTGTAAAATGGCTCACATTCTGGATTTGGCTGATATCTTCTTTTGGTGTGTTTAACTGGTTTTTCCTGAAAACTGTGAGTGAGGTCTAGAGGCATGATTACAATCAGGTTAAACTGTATTTTGTGTAAGAATACTTCATATTTAGTTCTGTGCACTTTCTCTTGCAACAAATCCTAAAGTATTTAGTATTAGCTTGCTCCATTTTTAGTGATGTCAAAATTAATCAGTGCCTTCAGGCATATCAATCTGATCCCTCCATCATGAAGTTCCCATAAATATTTTATCTTGTGGTTTTAGCAACCATGATGATCATTACTTTGCTACATTATGATATCTGGAGTTGCAGAAGTGTTTTGTATTAATACTATCTTCCATTCTACCTTTATTAGCTGGAATTTTTCTATAAAAATGTCCCTCCTCAACTATTTGTATACCGTGCTATAGAGTTTGTATAACAAGGCAAGGTACATGTTTGCTTCTTTACCATTATTTATCAATTTTCATAGTAATAAGTTGGTGTACAGCAAGCTTCAATGGTGATCAGTGGTTATTTTAGTATTATTATGCACATAAAGATGTTTATATACTTGATATACATCAGTCTAATGCACTTTTTATTGTTTTCGATAATCAAATTGTTCCATAATGGATCAGTGGAAACCTATTAGAGCTGGCTTCCATGGGCACCAGAGTTTTAACTCTGACAATCAGGTAGGATGTGAACAAATTAGGTAGCAATATTTAATTGAAGTCAAAGGGTATTTTTGAATCAGGATTTTTTATAGATTTCAAAAATATCAGTTGAGAATGGCTAACGGCATATTGTGGAATGAGAAGCATAGGAGTTAGAGAGGGATCTCATTCTCATTCCCTGGCTCTTCCTCAGTAAGGGATTGCTGAGAACTTTTAATCAGTATGGCCAAGGGAAGAGTTATGGTTTCATATGGACCTAAGACTGTGTGCTCCATTGCTCCTGTCGCAATTATGCTTCATAATAAAAGTTTCAGGGATCTTATTTCTATGTCTGAGTGTTGCTTATGTACGAGCTCAAAATAAATTCTTATATTTTGAGTTTTTATCAATTTATAAAATGTTTAATTTTATCTGTGGAAACATGTTTCTGCAGTTTTTATTTCAAACCAGAATAATATGTAACCACATTGGTACTTTTCAGTGACTTCACTGGTCTCTGTGTGATCAGAGTTCTCTGAGCTCTGGTGATTGGAGGCACATTTTATATCCCCTTGATGGAAAAAATCACTTCCAAAATGAGCTTAACCTGAATTCAGATTTTCCATTGGTTTTCTTGACAGAATCATTCAACAGCTTTCTGCTATCACTTATTTAACATAACTGTGCTTCCTTTATGATCCACAAATGTATAGGCTGCAAGTACACACAGTTTTGTATTTTCATTTAGGCAATATATTTTTACAATTTAACTGTAAAATTAACCCACTTACTCTGGAAATTCATTTCTAATATTTTTTTCTTATTTTAGCCCAAAAATGTCAAGACCAGGAGTCAAAAAACCAGGGCTTATAGACCAAATCTGGCTTACCACCTGATATTATAAATAAAGTTGTATTGAACACAGTCTTGTTCATCCGAATGCATATTATCAGAGGCTGTTTTCATGCTACAAAGGCAAAGTTGAGTTTTGACAGAAAATGTATGGCTTTCAAAGCTGACAATGTTTGCTTATGCACATCTGTAGAGAAAGTTTTCCAACACCTGGTCACAAATAAAAATTTCTGTGTATGTACTCATAACAACACTTTCCTAAGGAAGTCGCTATGGAAATAGCACTCACTAATAATAAAAAGACAAATAATTTTTCTGAAAGACAATTATTGCATTGTTGGCTAGGAAGGGAAGAGACTTTTGTCTGTTTTACTTACTACTATATCCCCAACTAATAGTAGGAGATCAACAAATACTTGTTGAGTGAATGAACACATGGATGAATTATAGTATAATGTCTTTGGTGATTAACCAAATTAAAAAAAATCTGTATTAGATTCTTATTTTTGTAGCTGTGGGGATTACATGACTCTCATGGGAAGACAACACATTTTATCATAAACTAAGCAGCCAAACATATATTAATAATATTTTGCATACTCTTTGAAATATCACTTATTAAAGACTAACTTGCTTATAATGAAGAACAGTTGTGATCAGGTATCCATCTTGCATTCTTTGTTTGTGGTGAAAAGTGACATTTCTGAAACAAATTACTTGCATCTCCATTCGTGAAGAAGAATGTCTAGGTGGTACATACTGTAATCCATCCTAATCATGAACTGTAAAACAACGAATTTATGAATTAATTCCCATTCATTCTGTTTGACACATAACGCAGTTAATAAGATTGGTGGTGGTTGTGTTTAGATCCCTGTGATTTATTTATTTATTTTTATAAAGAAGCTTGTGCAAAGAACAATTAGTATTTTGGCTCTGGCAGTTCTGAAAATTCAGACAAATTCGAAAATCTGAATCCTGGACCTTGGATAGCTTAGCGCATTCAAACTAGCATTTCTGAATTTTCCTCAGAAACTTTCCTACAAAGTTAGGTTGGAAGGGGTCGGCATCATCTCCTATAAAATTGCCCTTGTTATCCCCACGATGAAAATTTTTCGAAAGCATATCTTTCACATATTCTATCCAATTTACCTCTGCTTCAGCTTAGTCATTCTGCACTTTCTATAAGAATTCATATGTTTATTTTCAATGAAATCTAGGGAAACACCAAAAATGGAGAAGGAAAAGAAAGAGAAGGAGCTTGTTTCGCTAGGATTGGCTGGAATCTGGGGGTAAATTTCTAATGTGGGGAATGAGTGGATGAGTGATTTCTAACAGCCCACATCCCCACTGTGGAATGGTGTAATCTTGGCCATTGGGGAAATCGTGACCCTCCCTTGACCCTCTTGAAACTAACATATGGAGTTGCTGGGAGACTGTGGGGCAGAAGTGCCTCAGAGTGGGAGCTCACACTGGGTCCCACACCCTTTGTGAAATCCAAGCACCTACAATGAGGCATCATTTTCAAACCTAGCCTTTAGCAGACTGCATGTAGTCCTGAGGCTCAGTGGCACTGGGACTGAGGTGTTAGGGAAACTTAGATTTTTACTGCTGTAATTGGCACATGAACTAAGAATGCTCTCAGAGCCAGGGCTAAAATGTAAGTGAGATATGGGATGCAGCTACTGGTACTGAAAATAGAATGCTGCCAAAACTGAGACTGGGATGCATGTGAGGCACAGACTGCAGCTCCAACTTGGTTGTAAGCTGGGTCTGGGCTCTTCCAGCCAGGGGTGTATGGGGAGAGAGCACTGCAGAGACTGGGGTGTGAGAGGAATGCATGTCCCCCATCAGCCATCCCAGGCTGTGGCTATCAAGCCAGGCCTCATACTCTTAGGTGGCAGGGCCTCCGCATGGCTGCTACCACTCCTCACCTGAGCACCTTGCCTGTGGTCTGAGGATTGTGTCACTCCCATTCACCATGACTAGTGGCTGCTTTCACCATAGGAGAATATGAGCACAAGCGCAACCAGTCTGGCTTTCACTCTCCTCCTCCAAACAGAGAAATAGCCCAGGACCTTTAGGATTACCCAAACCAATCCATCATCTTGGACACCTGAACATTCCCCCTATGGGCTTGAGATTGGCCCTGAACTATTGGCCAGTAAAACCTCTGCTGGGACCTACCTGCCAGTGCCACCTGTAGGCCTGGAGACTGGCCCAGCCAGCCCATTGCAGCCACCACCAACATCAACACAAAGTACTTGGGACCCAGAGTATTGTCTCATCAATACTACTGTCACCACCCATGCCACACCAGCTGCCCAGGGGCCCAAGAACCCACCCACCTGCTTGATCCACTGCTGCCACTACTGGCATCTGAGAGAGCCACCTGGAGGCTAAGAATCAGCTCATCAATAGCCACCAAAAAGGGTGCCAGTACACACCATCCTGGGGCACAAAGTTAGTCACATTCAGCCAACCACTGCCACAACTGAGACCCGAAGACTGGCTCATATGGCATCCCAGTCCCCAACACAATTCACCACAGCCTCCAATAATAACTACACCTTAACCTACTAAGGAAATCACAGATACCTCTAATGCTGTTTACAGACAAAGAAATCATAAAAAGATTACACTACTGCACACACCCAGAATGAAAGCCAAAATGTCCTACCCAACCAACATTACAGATACATCTTCAGGAAAAATCCTCTCATATGGAAGTAAATTCAAAAATAGACTTAAGCAACTCTTACAAAAGATGCGCAGATATCAATGAAAGGACACAGGAAATATCAGAGAACAAGAAAATATTATACCTCCAAAAGAACACAATACCCCAGCAATAGATCTTAATCACAAGGAAATTTTCACAAAGACATAAAGTGTAACCTTAATGTTTGTACCCTCATAATACCCTGAAATTAAAAAAAAAAGGAAATTTTCAGAACCCAGATGAGGAATTCAAAATATTTATTTTAAAAGATTTAAGTCAGATATAAGAGAATTCTGAAAAACAATACAGAGAAATCAGAAAAAACAATTTGAGATATGAATGAGAAATTTAACAAAGAGATTGATATTCTTCAAAATAACCAAATAGAAATTCTGGAACTGAAGAATTTATTGAAGGAAATGCAAAATACATTTGAAAGCTTCACCAACAGACTAGATCAGGAAGATGAAAGAATCTCAGAATTTGAGGACAGGTTCTTTGAAATAATACAGTCTCATAAAAATAAGAAAAAAAGAATGAGAAAAACCTTTGTGACTTTTGAGACAACATAAAGCAATTGAATATTTGAATTATAGGTATCCCTGTGGTCAAAGGGACAAAGAAAGGACTAGAAAATCTATCTAAAGAAATAATAGATGAAAATTTTCCAAGTCTAACAAGATATTTAGACATTCAGATACAGGAGGCTTAGTGATCCCTAAGCAGATGAAAAAAGATCTCCTACATGGCACATTATATTTACACTGTTTAAAGTCAAAGATACAGCGTAAAATCTAAAAAAAGCAAGAGAATAGCACCTAGTCACCCGTAAAGGAACCCCCATCAGATTAATAGTGGATTTCTCAGCAGAAACTTTACAGGCCAGAAGAGAATGGGATAATATATTCCATGTGACAAAAGGAAAAAAGAAAACCTATCTGACGTGAATACTACATTCAACAAAATTATCCTTCAAAATTGAAGGAGAAAGAAAGCCTTTCTCAGATGAGTAAGTGCTAAGGGAATTCATTACCACTGAACTGACTGGAAATAGCAGAAATATTTAAGGAAGTCCTAAATCTGGAAGCAAAAGGATGATATTTACCATTATGAAAAGACATGAGTGTATAAAACTCACTGGTAAATCAATCACATATAAAAGGAAGAGAAATGACTTGAATGGTACCACTATAGAAATTGATCAAATCACAGTGAACATAGAGAAAAAGAAAGGAACAAAGAACAATAGAACAACCAGAAAACAATTAAAAATATGACAGGAACAAAGCGTCACATATCAATAACAACTCTGAATACAAACTGATTAAATTCTCCACTTAGAATATATAGAATGACTGAATGGATAAAAATAACATGATCCTTTTATATGCTACATACAAGAAACTCACATTATCAGTAAAGACACCTATAGACTGAAAGTAAAGATACGGAAAAAGATATTCCACATAAATGGAAACCAAAACAAGCAAGAGTAGCTATACTTACATCAGATAAAATAGGCTTTAAATCAAGAATGGTAAAACAAACAAACAAGTAAAAGGCAGTTATTATATAGTGATAAAAGGTTCTCTCCAGCAGGAGGCTATAACAGTTCTGAATGTATGCATCCGACCCTGGAGAACTCAGATTCTTAATGAAAATATTACTATATCTAAAGAGAGAAATACAATGAAATACAATAATAGTGGGGGATTTAAACATCCCACTCTTGGTATTAGAAATAGCATATAGACAGAAAACAAAGAAACAATGGATTTAAACTGGACGTTAGACCAAATGTACCCAACAGACATCTACAGAACATTCTATTCAACAATTGCAGAATATATATATATATATATTTTTTTTTTTCATCAGCGTATGGAACATTTTCCCAGATAGACAATATGTTAGGCCACAAAACAAGTCTCAAAAAATTCAAAAAAATGAAATTATATCAAGTATCTTTTGAGATCATAATAGAATAAAACTAGAAATCAATACCAAGAGGAAATTTTGAAATTATACATATACATGGAGATTAATCGATGTGCTCCTAAGTTGGGTCAATGGAGAAATTAAGATGGATATAAAAAAATCTTGAAATATAACCTACCAAAATTAGGGATACAGAAAAATCATTGCTAAAAGGGAAGTTTGTAGCAATAAATACCTACATGAAAAGTAGAAAGATTACAAATTAACAGTCTACCAATAAACCTCAAGAAACTAGAAAAGCAAGAACATACATAATCAAAAAGTAGCATAACAAAAGAAATAATAAAGATCAGATCCAAACTAAATGAAATACAAAATTTTTTAAAAAAACACAGAAATCAACAAAATGAAAATTTGGTTCTTTGAACAGATAAAAAAAAAATGGTAAACTGCTAGCTAGATTAACCAAGAAGAGATAAGATCCACATTAAACAAAATCAGAAATGAAAAAGGCGACTTTACAACTAATACCACAGATATTCAAAAATTCATCAGAGACTATTATGAACACTTATAAACTGAAAAAACTGGAAAACATAGAGAAAATGTATAAATTGCTGGAAACATACAACCAAGATTGAACCAGGAGGAAATAGAACACTTGAACAGACCAATAAAAAGTAGTGAGACCGAATCAGTAATAAAAAGTCTCCTAATGAAGAAATGTCCAGGACCAGATGGATTCACAGATAAATTCTTCCAAATGTACAAAAGAGAACTAACACTATCCTCCTTAAACCATTCCAAAAAATCGATGAGGAGGGAATTCTCCCTAACTCATTCTATGATGTCAGTATCATCTTGACACCAAAACCAGAAAAGGACCCAACAAAAAAAGAAAACTACAAAAAAAAATATTTCTGATGAACATAGATGTAAAAATCCTCTACAAAATACCAGTAAATCAAATCCAAGCCACATCAAAAAGATAATATACCAAGGTCAAGTGGGATTTTTACCAGAGATGCCAGGATGGTTTAAAATACTAAAATCAATCAATGTGATACATCACAGCTGAACAAAGGAAATAAATAAACCATACGATCATCTCAATAGAGAAAGAGAAAGCATTTGCTAAAATTCAGCTTCTGTGATGATAAAACCTCTCAACTGTTATTGGTGCATATGAATGCCACTGATTTGTGTGCATTAATTTTGTATCCTGAGACTTTACTGAATTTGTTTATCAATCACAGGAGTCTCTTGATTGAATCCTTGGGATTTTCTAGGTATAATAGCATATCATCAGCAAAGAGTGATACTTTGACCTCTTCTGCCCCCATTCGGACACTCTTAATTCCCTTCTCTTGTCTGATTGCTCTGGCAAGGACTTCCAGCACTATGTGGAATATAAATGGAGAGTGGGCAACCTTGTCTGTTTCCAGTTTTAAGTGGGAATGCTTTCAATTTTCCCCATTAAGTATGATATTGGCTGTGGGTTTATTGTATATGGCCTTAATAATTTTAAAGAATGCCCCTTCTATGTCTACTTTGTTAAGGGCTTTTATCATAGAAGTGTGCTGGATTTTATCAAATGCTTTTTCTGTGTCTATTGAGAGAATCGTATGGTCTTTGTTTTTGCTTTCACTTTTGTGGTGAATACATTTATAGATTTATCATATGTTGAACCAGCCTTGCATCTCTGGGATAAATCCCACCTGGTCATGGTGAATTATTTGTTTTGATGTGCTGTTGGATTCGGTTTGCTAAAATTTTGTTGAGGATTTTTGCATCTATATTCATGAGGGATGTTGGTTTGTAGTTTTATTTTTTTGTTACATCCTTTCCTGATTTTGGTATCAAGGTGATATTGGCTTCATGGAATGAGTTGGGGAAGATACCATCCTTCTCAATGTTTTGGAATAATTTCTGCAGTATAGGTACCAGTTATTCTTTGTATGTTTGGTAAAACTCAGGTGTGAAACAACACAACACCTTTACCAATAGCTTCAAAGAAAATCAAATATTTAGGAATATATTTAATGAAGAAAGTGGGAGATATTTATAGGGAGAACTACGAAACACTGAGAAAATAAATTGTAGAACATGCGCACAGATGGAAATCACCATCATGCTCACGGATTGGTAGAATCAGTATTGTTAAAATGTCCATTTTGCCTAAAGTGATCTACAGAATTAATGCAATCCTTATCAAAATTCCACCATCATTCTTTACAGATTTAGAAAAAATAATTCTATGCTTCATCTGGAACCATAGAAGACCTCGTATATTCAGAGCAATCTTAAGCAAAAAGAACAAATTCGGAGGCATCAGTCTGCCAGACTTCAATCTTTACTACAAGGCTACAGGTCCCAAACAGCATGGTACTGGCACGAGAACAGAGATATAGACCTTTGGAAGAGGATGGAGATCCCAGATATAAAACCATCCTCATATTGTTATCTAATCTTTGACAAAGCAGACAGAAGTATACATTGGGGAAAAGAATCTCTATTCAATAAGCGGCGCTGGGAAAACTGGATATCCACATGCAGAAGATTGAGACTGAATCCCCACCTCTTACCTCTCACAAAAGTCAGCTCACATTGGATAACAGACTTAAACCTAAGGTGCAAAACCTTAAGAATTCTGGAAGAAAATGTTGGGAACATTCTTTTAAACATCGATCTAGGTAAAGAATTTATGAAGACCCCCAAAGCAATCACAGCAGTAAAAAAAATAAACAAATGGGACCTGATCAAATTAAAAAGCTTCTCCACAGCCTAGGAAACCATCATTAGAGCGAATACCTACAGAGCGACAATATATAGAATGGGAGAAAATATTTGCTTTCTACACATCCAATAAAGGGCTGATCACAAGAATCTATATAGAACTCCGGAAAATCAGCAAGAAAAAAATCAAACAACCCTCTCAGAATGTGGGCAAAGGACATGAACAGAAACTTTTCAAAAGAAGATGAACTAATGGCTAACAAACATATGAAAAAATCCTCAACATCTCTATCATTTATCCCAGTGAGAATGACCTTTATCAAAAAGTCCCCAAACAACAAATGGCTTGGATATGGGGAGATGGGAACACTCATACACTGCTGGTGGAACTGCAAACTAGTACAACCTCTGTGGAAAGCAATACGGAGATACCTCAAAGAGATACAAGTAGAACTACCATTTGATCTGGCAATCCCATTACTGTGATCTACCCAAAAGAACAAAAGACATTCAAAAAGAAAAGACATCTGCACTAGAAATTTGCAGCAGCACAATTCACAATTGCAAAGATGTGGAAACAACCCAAGTGCCCATCAATACATGAGAGGATTAATACAATGTGGTACATGTATGCCATGCAGTTCTACTCAGCCACAAAGAACAATGGTGATCTAGCACCTCTTGTATTATCCTGGATGGGGCTGGAGCCCATTCTACTAAGTGAAGTATCCCAAGAATGGAAAAACAGGCACCACATGCACTCACCATCAAATTGGTTTTAACTGATCAACACCTAAGTGTACATACAGTAATAACATTCATCAGGTGTCAGGCAGATGGGAGGTCGGAGGACGGGATGGGTATGTTCACACATAATGGGTGAAGTGCATACTGTCTGGGGGATGGACACACTTGAAGCTCTGACTCGGGTGGGGCAAAGGCAATATACATAACCTAAGCATTTGTACCCCCTTAATATGCTAAAATAAAAAAAAAATTAAAAGAAGAGTTTATAGCCAAGACCTCGAAAGCACAGGAAAAAAATAAATTGTACTTAATTAAACTAAAAAGCTTCTGCACAGAAAAAGAAATAATCAGCATACTGAAGAGATAACCTGTTAAATACGACAAAAATATTTCCAAACCATTCATCTGACTGGGGACTAATTTCCAGAATATACAAGGAGCACAAAAAACTCAGCAGGAATAAAACCATATAATCCTATTTTAAAAGTGGCTGAAGAGATGAATACACAGTTTTCATAAGATGGCCAATAGGTATATGAAAAAATGTTAACATCATTAATCATCAGAAAAATGCAAATCAAAACCACAATGAGATATCATATTATCCCAATCAAAGTGACTATTATCAAAAAGGCAATTTAAAAATAAGAGATGTTGGTGAGGACGCAGAGAAAAGGGAAGTCTTTTATACTGTTGATGGGAACATAAACTAGTATAGACGCTATGGGAAACAGTATGGAGATTTCTCAAAAAATTAAAAATAGAAGTACCATTTAATCTAGTAATCTCACTACTCTATATCTACACAAAAGAACAAAAAAAACCAACATATCAAATTTATATTATCATTTGTGTGTTTATCACAGCACTATTCGCAGTAGCAAAGGTACAGAATCAATATAAGTGTCCATCAGTGAATGACTGGATAAAGAAAATGTGTCACACATACACAATCGAATACTATTCAGCCATAAAAAAGATGAAATTATGTCATTTCCAACAACACGAATAGAACTGAAGGTCATTATATTTAGTGAAATAAGCCATGCACAAAATGATAAATATCTCATGTTCTCACATATATATGGGAGCTAAAGTATTTGATCACATGGAGGTAGAGAGTGAAGAAATGGATAAAAGATGCTAGGAAGCGTGAGTGCAGGGAAGGGTGAGAATTAGGAGAAGTGAGGCAAAGGGTACAAACGTACCATAAGACAGAAAGAATAAAGTCAATGTTTGATAGCAGAGTAGAATGACTATAGTTAACAAAAATGTATTGTACTCCGGTGATGGACACTCTAAGTACCGTAACTTGATCACTATGCATTAAATATATTTAACAGCAGTTCACACACACAAAATAAATTTGTGCAAATAAAAAATAGAGTGCAAAGGCTTTGAATAGTTTTGTCATTAGACTAGTCATTTATTCTTTTTAAGTCCGTTTCCTCATCTATAAAATAGGGAGTAACAACAGTAACAATTTCATAGGACAGATGAGAGGATTAAATAAGTTAATACAGGTAAAAAAGGCACTAGGTACATTTCTTGTCACATAGAAATAACTAAATGTTGGTTATTATCATTACCATGCTACCTATATAAATATTGGCTTAATAGTCTATCCATAGATGAACAAAGACCTCAGTTCTCTCACCCAAAATGAACTTTCGTCATTTCTGAAAGTTCTCAAATAAGGATGTATCACATGTAATCACAATCTTCTGGCTATCTTGGGAACTACAGTCGCTATATAGCATCCACCTTAATCTTGCTTTCCTGTTGTTTCCCACTTGTTCATGTGCACTACTAGAAAAGCCACATAGAGAAACCTTGCTACTGCCCCTATCTTCAATGGATATCTCTATCTCCATATCAAAAGCTGTGGACTTGAATGAAATTTGCTAGATGCCCAAGTGTTTCTGGGTTCTGTGCTGTGTTCTGTACAAGGTGAGATTTACCTCTGATACATTTTTGACCTGGTACCTTGAAGAACTCTGTTCTTGTCTGGTTTCTCACAAATCACCTCTTGAATAATTGCTTTTTCAGCTTATGCCCTTAATTACTTCTCTTCATTAAGGGTGGACTAACAATCTGCATGCTAAGCCCTCTGTAAATTCCTTGCTAAAGCAGCTCAACAAAATTTGATCTACCTCCTAGAGCTTCTTGTTCATATCATGTAGATATGTTCCATTAGAAAACAGTGTCTATTTCACTATTTATATTAGTGGAGGGGTAGAACAAGTATGAGAAATATGTTGCTTGGTAGGAGGTCTACCTCTCTGGGAGAATCTGAATAGTTTACTACCCTGAAACTGTTAGACGGGAATCAGCATATGGCCAGAGTGCATCTCTTCATCATACAAAGAGGTGGGTGAAAATTATTCCTGACTACTGTATACTTCCAGCTCTAGATAAGCCATGCTGACATGGACTAGTCTTGAATATGTCTGCTGACTGAGTTGACCTAATACACTGTATTACAATTTGAGAGGTATTCCTGTCCTATTCACTATGTTACAGGCTACTGATCCACCAATGCCCATGAAGGTCTGGCAGCTTAACCTGAAGAGATGCTGAAGGAACTCATTCTAGTTGATTAACAGGTAGCTGGAACTATTTACACCGACATATGAGCAGGCAGCAAAAATTGTTGCTTCATCTTTAAGGGAAATCAACAGCTTTGAGAAGGGGAATCACACTGAACATTCAGCACAGAATTGAAAAACATTTAATGGCCCAAAAGGAGAAAACCAAAAGATGAAATATGCTAAGGCAGATTCTAGATGAGAATTTAAAGGCTATCACAAAAATATAAACATAAAGATTTCTTACATAAATTATTTTGGAAATACAAAATTCAGTTAGAATCAGGGTAAAAGAATGAATATAGTTCATCTAGAAGATCAACTGAAAGAGATATTGTACAATTCAAAGCAAAAGCATAAAAAGTTTAAAAGGAAATAATAAGTAAAATGATAAAATAAGTAGAAGACATTGCCATATGGTTTAATATACAGTAATAGGAGTGAGAAAAAAAGATAGGAAAACACTGATGGAGAAAAATACATTAAGGAAAAGTGTCCCAAAGCTGAAGAAAAGCTTTAGTTTTTAGATCAGAAAGGCACAGCAAGAGCCAAGCAGAGTGAAAGGAAAACAACAACGACTTAGCCATATACTAGTGAGATTTCTGAACTTCAAATATAAAGAAAAAACATTTTAAAAGTAATATGTAAATTATGAGTTACATCAAACTTAAAGAAAATTGTGGAAAATGATACAACTTTATAGCCACCATCTCTATTGAGCAAACGTTAACATTTTGCTATATGATCAAGACATTTTTAAAACTAAGATATCAATTTAATATAACTAAAACTTCTCTTCACCACCCTATTTCCCTCTCTCTCTCTGCAATGGTGAGCACTTTCTTTAATCAGTGTGTGTCTTTTTCATTCATTTAAAATATTTTTTACTACATATGTATTGTTTCATATTTTAAAATTGAAAATGTTATACAACTTTACATAAAGAAAAACATCCTTGCTTTTTTTTAACTTAACCCTTCTTTAAGAACTTATCCAAATTAAAATATAGGTAAGTAGGTAGATAGATTTAGATGTAGTTCATTTTATTTAACTGTAATCAACTGTGAATACCCTGTCAATGTTTCTTTGGAGAAGATTTAAAAGCATTAGATATGAATTTATGAAATGAATATATAAATTTATTGCAATTACAATTAGGATCCTGATAGACTTATTTTGAGTAACATATAAAATGACCTTACACTTACATGGATTATTTATGATCTAGAATAGCCCAGAAAAAACAGAAAGAAAAATGAAAGGAATTGCTTTAATAGATATAAGAATATAATGTAGAATCCTTACAATGAAAAAAAAATACAGTTTTGGTAAATAAATAAAAAACCATATTATTAGAACATACTAGGGGAATAGAGACATATATCAGTTTATATGAGATTTTATTATATGAGAGTAGTAAGTAGTTCAATTCTGCCAGGAAAAAAATTGTATAATTAATGGTCTTAGCACAACTGATAATCCACGTGGAAATGGATCTCCATTTTATGGTATATCCCCAAATAAATTCCCGTTGATTAAATATTTACATATGTAATAAATTCATAAAATCTTCCAACAAAATAAAAGATCAAATGTGTAATTCAGGATTTACAGAAACTTCTTAACCAAGACCAGAAACCCAAAGGCTATGAAACAAAAGATAAACATGTTTGATTGTAAAAATAAACATTTTCATTGAAAAACACCACAAAATCCATAGACAAATGAAAAAATGGAAACAAATATTTTAATTGTAGAATATGCAGAGAAATATTACAAATTGATATGTATTAATAAAAGATAAACAATCCAAATGAAAATTGGCAAAAATTATAAATAGACAATTCACAAAAGTACAAATCCAAATCACCAACAGATGTATGAAGAAATGATTCAATTTTACTTGTAATAAGAATATCTAAGTTAAAGTACAATTAGATACCATTTTACATCCATTAGATATGTGTGTGTGTGTGTGTGTGTGTGTGTGTGTGTGCGCGTGCGCGCGCGCGCATGAATGTGGTTTGCAAGGCAGGCAGATATGTTTTACAGTAGCAGAAACTACCTCCCAAATATGGACTAGTTTTATGAGCTCTCACCTGTTGAGGCAACCAAAATGATATTGCATAATTGAGTATGGTCTCTTGGAGGTGGTTGTAACCAAAAAGTTTCAAGTCGTTAGATAAGGCACAGCCATAGGAATCCCATCAGATATTGATAGCACCTCTCATACAGGGATTGGGAATTCAGCCCTCAAGAAAAAAGTGTTAAGGGTTTCTGTAACTTGTAGGAAATTGGACTGACTGTGAGGAAATAAAGTAGGAATATAGACCAGATTATCTTGGTGAGGACAATGGCAAGTTACTTCTCAGCGTATCCAAAATTATCTCGGGTCTTTTCTGGAAAAATAAGATGATGGCCTATAACAGTAAAACAAATTTCAAATTCTACCTCTTTGTTGGGTATAGGTTTTTAATGTTTCCTGTCTGAGCAGATTGTTTTCAGGAGAGCCTCAACTGTGAGTGTCTGGGAAAGGCACTCAAGAAAAGAAGATTAAAACAATATAAGGATAGGATAGGTTTGAGAAAGGAAGAGGAGAGAATCAATTAGATACAAAGAAGCAGAATGAATTGATAACTAAATCTATGACCTAATTATTATTAGTGAGTAGCATCCAGGTGAGCCTTGACTGTTTGCATTGAAAGCACATTCGTATTTGAGGATGTTCCCATTTTTATTAAAATTGCATGAAATTTCATTTTGGCATGTTTATATTCAACTCACTTTACTATATACAAGTAGCAAGGCTTCTGGGCTAGTCAATACCATCATTCTGTTTCTTAAACAAAAAGGCTTGGAGCATGATTTTATATTGATATCTAGTACCATTTTCTTTTTTTTTTATTTATTTTTTTATTGTTTGTTGTTTATAGGGGTACAGGTGTTTAGGTTACGTATGATGCCCTTGCCCCCCCTTCCCCCCAAGTCCCAGTCCCAAGCGTGTCCATCTCTCGGAGGGTGCGCATTGCGCCCTTTGTGTATGCATATATCCGTCCCCTCCTCCCCCTCGCCCCTCCCCCGTCCCCCTCCCTCCCTACCCGACATCCAATAGATGTTATTCTTATATGTACACTTATGTGTTGTTCAGTTACTACCAATTTGATGGTGAGTAGATGTGGTGCTTGTTTTTCCATTCTTGGGATACTTTGCTTAGTAGAATGCGTTCCAACCCTATCCAGGAGTATACAAGAGGTGCTATATCACCATTGTTTCTTAAAGCAGAATAGTACTCCATGGTATACATATACCACATTTTACTAATCCACTCATGTATTGATGGACACTTGGGCTATTTCCACACCTTTGCAATTGTGAATTGCGCTGCTATAAACATTCGGGTGCAGGTGTCTTTTTCATAGAGCGATTTTTGTTCTTTGGGGTAGATGCCCAGTAATGGGATTGCTAGATCAAATGGTAATTCTACTTGCATCTCTTTAAGGTATCTCCATATGGCTTTGCACAGAGGTTGCACTAGTTTGCAGTCCCACCAGCAGTGTATGAGTGTTCCTATCTCTCCGCATCCACGCCAACATTTATTGTTTTGGGACTTTTTGATAAAGGCCAGTCTCACTGGAGAGAAGTGATATCTCGTTGTGGTTTTGATTTGCATTTCCCTGATGATTAGAGATGTTGAGCATTTTTTCATAGGTTTTTTGGCCATTCTTCTGTCTTCTTTTGAAAAGTTTCTGTTCATGTCCTTTGCCCACTTTTTGATAGGGTTGTTTGATTTTTTCTTGCTAATTTTCCTGAGTTCTAAGTAGATTCTAGTTATCAGCCCTTTATCAGATTTGTAGCATGCAAAAATTTTCTCCCATTCTGTAGGTTGTCTGTTTGCTCTTGTGACAATTTCCTTGGCTGTGCA
>RJWJ010002675.1:0-96798 GCA_004363605.1 Indri indri
TTCTTATACTTCTTGCCTGTTTCCACCAGCAGTCTCACATCTGCTTCCTCGTCACTGTTTGTTTTGTTCTTAACAGATCTTTAATGCCGCTTTTCCTGTTGCAAGACCACCACTAACAACTCATTAGTTTTAACATAACCTCAGTCTGTGTAAATATGTAGGTGTTCACGAATGTAGTCGCGGCTGCATGTTACAATCTAAAGATTTTCTTGTGCATTCTTGTGTGAGCACATATATATTCCATTACGGACACGCGGTGACAATACCCGCCCTTTGATTTCCTCACGCTGCATCCTTCACGGACGATCGTTTACTTTTCTGCTCCACCTGAACCCACCTGGCACTTGGAAGCCCTGCTCTGGTGCCACTCTGCCAAGAGGCTCTTCACGCGGCTCTAGAACCAATTAGGAACTTACTGCCTGTGTGAGTTTTAGGCAAATCCTGACCTCTTTGAGCTTTGGTTTCTGAAACTTTAGAATATTATCATCAGCATGGCCTACGTCGCATACATTAACTCTGAGGTTCCAATAAATTAATGTCTGTAAAAGTAACTGTGTAACTATTAATTAAAAGCCTACTATAAGTAGTAAAAGCAAATTCATGAATCTTCTATTATTTCATGTCAACTATTTCAACATAACTTTTCCTGTTTAGGAATGCATTTCCTTTTTGAGGTACACGCTGTCTGAGACAGAGTTGTTTTGTCATTACCTGCAAAAGGCATGGCTTTTACTGAGTTGTCCAACAGGGTAGCAAAAAGCATCAGTGGATTTCCTGATCCATGCACTTGCACATAAGAAACTGATGGCAGACCACCAACTTACTTCACATCGAGACCAAACAGCGCTCAGATGGAAACAATGACTTCTAGTCATTAACAGCCCGATTAAACAGAAACCATTGACCCGGAGGTGAAAGGCTCTGATACCCCATTCCCTACTCTTAGATCTGGAATAACGGACCAGTTTGCTTTGCTTAATTACTTCACTCATTAATGGAATGCCAAACTAAACTGCAGCATGTGTGTGTTTTATGTTTCAATTGTCCACTTCTTTCAGCATTTTTTGGAGATAACCTAGGGGATTCTGTGGCTTTGCTTAAGCCATGCATATCACATAGGGAAAGACCTGGAACACCAAAAGGATGTTTAAAAAGATCAGAGGAGATTATATTATAAAATAATATTTATACTACTCACATATACCAACACAGTCCTAAAATGATTAGGGCCGTGTTTTGGATTTTAGGGAGGCATTTCTGGCAGGTGTGAGTTATTGCAGCACTAAGAGCCCTGTGGCTGCTGAAAGACTCCCAGCCCATGATAGGTTTGTGAACTGATAGTGTCTTTTTTCCCCTTTCTCCAGAGGAGTGCTATCAAAAACACAGCAAGAACCTTAAGATTTTGCTGTATGGCACTAATGGAAATATATTCATGTGAAGTGATTATCTCTGATGGTTCTAGACAATCTAAAGATGCATTACATTTTCCTAATAATACTTACCTTCTTTTTGATATGATGTTTTAGAAGAACAGCTTGTGCTTATAATCAGTACAATTTATCACCTATCCCCAAAGTACCCTGCCGTTGAAATGCCTGACATATATATTGGGTGTCATGGATTTAGCAAAAATTGAATTATAAATTGCCCTGCCAGTTTTTGCCTCTGGAAATAATGAAAAAGTAAGCTAGAGAAATGTTCTCTTGAAGGATTTACTTTCAGAGTGGCTGCGAAGAAAGAAACAACCAGTGTAGATTGCCAAAATATTATCTCTTTGAGCATAGATTATTTGGGCAACTAAGAAAATATAACAATAGAATTAAGAAAAAGTGTAAATTCCACATCCAGGAAAAGAAAGCAGTTGAAATAATATATTCATTTTAAACAATTAAAGAATTTAATATCTAACAATCTCAGGATTTACCTAAAACCAAACCAAATGTCATGCAAAATTCTTTTTAGTGATAATAGTCTATTCTTATAAATGAAATGATGGTCTATTGGAGTTAATTACTAATTAGCAGTCAAAATAGGTTTATCACTAAGTTTATTTAAACTTTATATAATATGCTTATAAATAATCTTATATGAGCTTTTTATTAAGTGCTCATCGTACAAAACTGAGAAATGCAAAATCTTATAAAGACAAACTAAATTTTGTACCTCCACTCAAATTTGGTGTAGCATTTTTCTAGCATCTTTTCCTCTGCAATATGTTTTCAAACAAAATTATGTGTATACTCTGTATGTATTTTTATATTTGCTTTTTCTACCTAGTTATAAGTCATTGTATTAGATAATATTAGAAATATATTATTTACCACCATATGAAAGTATACTCACTAAAATATTTATTTTTCAACATAGTGTTTTTCTAACTTTTGGGTATGAAAACCAACAAAGTGACTGTATTTATACCTAACCTATGTTTCAACTTTATTTGCTTAGAAACAGAATTAGTAGATCAAAAATCTGAAAGCTTTGAAGTTACTTGATAATATTTCCAAATATCTGGTGGGGCATCAGGGCCCACACCTGTAATGCTAGTACTTTGGGAGACCAAGGCAGGGGGATCACTTGAGGCCAGGAATCCAAGACCAACCCGGACATTATAGCAAGATCCCATCTCCACAAAAAAAAGAAAAATTAGCTGGGCGTGGTGGCATATGCTCATATTCCCAGCTACTCAAGATGCTGAGGCAAGAGGATTGCTTGAACCCAGGTGTTTGAGGTTGCAATGAGCTATGATGACATCACTGCACTCTAACCTAGGCAACAGAATAAGACCCTGTCTCAAAAAAAAAAAAAAAATTCAAATATCTTCATAAAAATTTTATATTGTCTTCCTTTCCACCAGCAGTCAGTGTGACTGCCAGTCACAGAAAGCCTTACCAAGTTTAAATTTTTTGAGCCTTTGGCTTTTTGATAGGTGAAATATTTTATCTCCTATTAATTTGAATATTTTGATAACAAGTTATAAGATTTTTTTCATGTGTTTATTGGCTGTTAGAAGTTTTTCTATGAATTTTCCATTAGCGATCTTCACTTTCATTGAGATGAATAATTTCTTTAAACTTACTCTTTGTTGAATTGATATTATAATTTTTTCTTAGTAATATCCTGCAATGGATGCCATAATTGATTATATAGGGTAATTTTTCATAGTTTTTTAAGAACATAGTTTTAATGTTCTGAAAAATGCTGCATCATTATTTGAGTATGCTTATTGTGTTATTTTGTTACATTTTTAATAACTATCTAGCTTGATCTTTCCAAATCTTAGTCATTTTAGGATTTATTTCAGTCACATTCATCTGAAGAGAAAGAAGATCTCATAAGTTCACTGGTATTTTTTAACTGGTAACATTTTATATTGTCACGTTGTTTTTCTTTGACATTAAGGTCATTAATACATTTACTTAGGTAGAAGCATTTTCTATCTTCCGTCAGGTTATGTTGGAAACTTTTAGAAGCATGCAACGTATTCCTATGATTATTGCTAGTACTCTGTGTACTTTATAAATTGAACTGGTCATTAAGATCTTGGCAATTTCAAAGGTCTCTCTCAGTCATGCCAATGGGGAGAAAAAAGAAATCCAAGAGAAATGAGGGCTCTGTCAATCTGTATTCTCTTGGATCCTCACGCAGAAGATGGAAATAGAAAATTAGGAATGTGACAGTAACACCTTCCTGTAGGAAGAAAAACAAAGTACTGGAAATGGTTAAAATCTACATCTTTTTTATGCTCACATAGATTTATTAATAATATTCATCCGCTAGGATTTGATGCTATTCTGTATTTTTTTGCTGAGGCAAAATTGCTTGGCAAATTGCTTCTTTTCTCTGAGACTTTTATGGTGTTGGGTTTTTTTAAATCTACTTTACAGAGTTATTATAAATGTTAAAGAAATGTATCTAAAGAACCTGACGTGTAGAACAGTCTTTGCTATACATTAGATGCTCAATAAATGATGTCTCCTGCTGCTACTTCTACTACAATTTCTGCTACAATGTCACTACTACTAATACTTCCATTTATATTTGAAGTTCTTAATTTCTTTGAAATATTCTTCACTTGGTTATCTCTATAAAAATACGTATAAATTCACATAAGATCTTAGAATCTTATAGTCCTTTTCTCAAATATCCTGCATGATCTTTACAAAAACCCTGTGTAATGAGGAGAGGTATTATCATCTCAGCTGCATAGATGCATAAACTAAGCTTCAGAGATAAGAAGTGGCGGGACTGGACCCTACGTTTCTGTGACTTAGTGTAGCTCTGCTTCCGTGGCCACTTCCATGCATCCATTCCATCATATCCCGAGGACGGGAATTTCAAAGGAAGCAGTACAAGGCCAATATGAGAATGCAGGACCTCTCTTTCCATTCTCTTGGTGTCCTCCTTTATCTCTTTTGCTATCCCACCCATCAGACAAATGCCTTTTGAGTTCTGGAAGTAACATCATGTTCTTCTTAAAGTGAACAATATAAATGAAATGCCTGGAGGTACAAAAGCCATTATGAGAAGTGTTAGTCATTAATGCCAAAGGTTAAATAGACACAGCTGTACCACAAAATCCAGATGCCTTTTGATAACTCGATCTTCCCCAAAGCTTCTGATGAGCTGTCCCCATATTTCATTATATTCAGATTTTATCCATCAATGCAAACCTCATCAACATGTGTCTGAGTCAGGTAGTCCATACCTATACCACGAATTGCTCAAAGGTGTATTTTTAATACATTGTTGAGTCCAAATTTCAGTTTTTTGAAATCATCGCCTTGATTGGCAATTAGAAGTAGGCAAAAGGAAGAAGAGCTAGGTAAAGTTGACTATATTTTTGAGACTCCACCCTTAGCTGAAGAAATGAGCTTTGCAATGCACAGAAGACTACTCCACTTCTAATTATCATCCCTCCATCTCCCCGTAGGTGATATTTCCCTCCGGAGAATCATGAATCAGGTATTTAAAATAACATCTCAGAGACAGTGCAAATCATAAAACTGCTAACTCTTTTCTTCTGGGTTTATGTGTGGCATGACAGACAAGGAATTCAGACCTCGTAATAAGATAATAAGAGTAGCCAATATATCCTTGCTGATGGTAGACTGCTGCCACTGGAATTACCATCCTACATAAATGCTATTGTAAAAAATCTCCTGGACTTCATTTTATTCTGGCTGACATCCTGACTTTCCAAAATAGTGATAGAAGTCAAGACCCAAAAGGGAGAGTAGAGCCAAAAAAGAAGGCGGATGCATGTCACGCAGATATAACGCAGATCGGCAAAACCCACCTTTGCTTAACAAACACTAGATAGCAAAGGCAGAAAGTAGAACCACCAAACCTTACAGAATAAACTCAGGCCATTTCAAACAAACATGCAGAGATGGGAAGTGCAGTGTATATGTTCATACTATTTAATTCTTTCCTTTAAACTTTAAATCTGCAAACAAATAACTATAGAAGTCACTTTTGATCTTGACAAATCTAATCTGACTTGAACTTGGGGTCTAAGGCTCTGACATTGAAATATAAAGACGTGTTTTCTTCTCCCTTTCGGTGGCTTGGGCTTGGCTGGGAGCAAGAGCTTTAAATCAGTCTCTTTCAGTTTTTCCTAACAGCACTGTTGCGAATGAAGTAAACCACAACAAAATCAAAACACAGTACTGAAATTCACAGAAAAGAATGTTGCAACCAACTCAAACGCAGTCTCCATAGCTTCAGTTTACTTGCTGTTAACGATTTTAAATCATCTCCCTGTAATGGTCAAATTCCATTTAAGCAAAAGGAGTTCTGGGGCCGCTTCCACTTACAAAGCTAGGATTTTAATCTCTCACCTCTCAAACTGTTAAACGTATTTATTTGGCTCACAGGGTATTGTTTCACTGGAGGGAGACAATATTTTAAATACAGAAAGAGCAAAATCAGTTCTGATTGTCTAATGCCTTATGATTCGGTGGAATATAGGGGACAGTCTTGTGTGTATAAATTCATATCGAATAAAGATCCTGATGTCTCCTCAAAAGTAATGTGAAATGTGGGAATGTAAAATAAAGCTGTTTCACGGGGCCGTCTAAACCTGTAGCAGAGGGGTTGAGAGCATCGGTTTTGATTCAGACCCCGCAATGTCTACTGTTCCCTTTGTTCTCCCATTCACCGTTTTGGTCCCCACACCCCCACCATCGCTTCTCCCCACACCTTTAAATGCTAGAATTCTTCCAGATTTGGCCTATGTGCTTGTCTTGCTCAGTATTTTCAAAATCTATCTGCTCATAAGAAGTAATTAAAGTGCTTGTTTAAAACACAAATTGCTGCTTCTCAACCCTGGAAATTGTTATTCAGTAGGCCTGGGGTGGAGCCTAGGAATGTGTATTTTAAATAATTGCCCAGGAATCCCTATGATCCAGCAAGTTTGGCAAGTACTGCACTAGGCCATCGTACCCATCGCTCTGGTTTTGGAAACCATGCACATGCTGGCGATGTCTAAATTCATGGATCCTATCCAGACATTTCTTATACATCTCTGTATTTGGCATCATCACCAGGATGTTTCATAGGCATCCTAAACTTAATGTATCTAAAACTGATCTTGTGATCATCTACCCTATATTTACTCTTCTTTCAGTCTTTCTGTTCTGTACAAATGACATCACAACCCACCTGGTTACCTGAAAACCTGGTAGCAATCTTTGACGCCTCCCTCATCCTTACCTCCTACATGCAAACCGTCACCAAGATCTGTGAATCAGACCTCCCAAACATATTACTCCCATCCTCTCTCGTCTTTCACGTTTTCACGGCCACTGCCCCTGGAAATAAGTCAACAATTTTCTTGCCAGAAGTACTGTGATAGCCCCTCAATTTTTGTACCCATTTATATGCTTGCTTCTTTCCCATTCATTCATCATGAAGCAGCCAGATAACTTTCTTAAAATGTAACTTGGATCCCTCCTTGCTCAAAAATCTTTAATGAAATTTCATGATACTTTGGGTAAGAATTGGAATTTATCCTGTCTCGCATGAGTTACCCCACCCACCCGGCCGGCCACGTCTTGTGCTACTCTCCTACCCACTGCACTCCTGGCTTCTCTCCGGCTAACCTCTGGCAATCAAGCAGCTCTCACTGCAATGTCATTGCCACAGAGAGGCCTTCCCTGACCACCACCCCCTCGAACGACATTACGATGTCTCTGAGTCTCTTGTACAAGTTGTTCCTTCAGCACTTATGTTTGTCATTACTATTCTTGGTAATATGTTTACTGCCTGTGTATCCCACTGAACTCTACGCCCTTGGAAGTAGGGGTCATTCATGTTTTACTGAACACTTTCCTCTCAGTGCATGGAAGGTTTGGTGCATACCAGGTTTTCCATAAATGTCTTTTAAATAAATGAATGAATGTTAGGCACTGAAGACACATCAGGGAACAAAACAGAAAACAAATCCTGCTTATGTGGAGTTAACATTCAGTGAGGAAGCTATTATGACCCAGGGCGCTTGATACATTTGTGAATAAGAAAATAGAAGCTCTTTTTAAATAAAAAAAAGGTCAAATGACATGAAAACTTATTTTATAACTTTCGTTTGTTCATTGTATTAATGCTAGTTACTAATTATGTCAGGATCTGTGCTATTTTGACTATTTTAAAATTTAAAAATGGATTGAAATTTCTAAGTAATTTGTATAAAAAGTAGAATTTTGAATTTTATCCCCAACTGCTCTGGATGGATGAATGATCCCAACATCCAGAGATGTTCTTTCGGTGCACAGGGGCGAGCCCCAGCTGAAGACTCCATGCTTCTACGCCCTTTTCTCACCCACCCACCAGCGAGACAGGGTGAGGAGAAGCAAAGACAGCAGTGTGCACCTACGTACCCACGGAGCCCTTCGCGGGCAGGGGTGAAAGTTGACAGTGGAACACATGAGGACGGTTCCACAAGGCACTCGAGTGAAGTGTTAGATTTGTCAAGAAAAATAGGACTCTTTAGTGAGCAAAAAGGCAAGGAAATTTAAAAATATGTAAATTAAAAACTAGATATGTCAATTTTAAGTGAGTGAGCTCGTGGAAACGAATTAATAAAATTCTCTTAGAACTTACCACTTCTTCACATTTTACTAAAATGCTGTCAGAAACATTTTACAAAAATTCTAGAAAAAAGGAGAAAAACCTATATGTCCAATCCCTACCAAATGGAGTTCAGGGTGAATTCCAGGTCCGTAGCGATGTTAATCACACAATCGTGGCCAACCAGCATCCAGTGGGAAAAAGAACCCGAACACGCCATTTTCAATCAGAAACCAGGAAGTATGGTCCATTTTAATTTGAGATTCTCCTCTCTTTCTGAAAGGAAAACATTGTCCAGCTTTTCATTGCCTTGAAAGCACAAGATCCTGCATAAAAATGTCAGCTACAGGTTTCTAAGCAAATGTTTCCTTTTACAATATGGCACACATCATAATTCCTTTGCCCTGGTTCTCCCTAAGAAAGGGGGAGAGAATGGCCCACTAACTAGCAGCCAAACACTCTTCTCTTAAAAATGCAGTAAAAAGAAATGAAACATAGCCGCAAAAAAACAAGGTGTCCAGAGCAAAGGTCTTGCCCTGAATTTATCATTTGTTTGTATTTCCTCTGGTCTTTTAAATTTTCTCTAGGTACATCCTTTTCACAAAGAATTAAAAGTAAGTTAGTAAAATCACTATAAAAGTATTTTCTTCAAATGGACTAATGTAATTTGGCCCATACCAGACAACACTGGTTACATTTTATTGTATTCACATTGTCTGATGATTAGTACACTTAAGTCTGAAGTTCCAACACTTAGCTCTCTTTTGCTTTAATGGAGAAATTCTCCTTGACCAAAGAAAGATAGTTCTTCAAAAACAATTAGTTCCTTTATAGACCTACACAGACCTGGTTTTTCCTTCTTCCCATGAAATTATCTGTTTCATACTGAGGTACAATTCGCCAATCTTCAGAGAAGAGTTAATTTTTCTAAAAATGTTACAAGCCTTTGAAAAGAAATCTGGCTGTAAAAATATTCGGATCCTTGACCAAGTGGCATGAACAACATCACTGCAATAAACAACCATTTAAGTGTTATCTCTTAGTTAATTCTAACGGCCACAGGGAAACTGTTTCATCTCGGTTCCGTTCCTTTGTCCACATTGACTGAAAAAGGAAACATATCTTAACATAATATTATGATGCCTCCCATTCATGATAGTGGCAACTTTATGATAAGTGAGCATAATTGTTTCGTCCCAGGGAGACCTCTCTAACCCAGCAGATCTTACACAGGGCATATTCTTTCATCAGCTCTTATGTTTGTCTCAGCTGTGACACTAGGAAATTAGAAAATGTTGCATCAGTTGTTCCTGACATTCAGCTAGCCAAAAGTAAAATATTCCTGCACAATCGAAAAATACAACTTATACATGTGGGTTGCTAAAACATGTAAACAACAACAAAAAAGTATACCTCATAATTTATTAATAATAATATTAGTATTTTTTCTCTTTCTATAAAGGATTTTCCATAAAACCTGCCTCCATGATTTATGTTCCTAGATCTTTCTTTCACTAACCAGAAGCCTACAAACAAACCTGTTTGGTTTAGGCAAAAATAATACCCTTACTTTTATGAAGATTTTTTTATTAAAAAATCATGATGCTCCTTTTTTTACCATCTGGAAGGAGGAATGGGAACATGCTTATCACAGCACACCTCAGAGATATGGCTAACCTCCTAAGCAGAGATGATAGTTAAAGGAAACAAAAAAAGTGAGATTCCCTTTGAATTCAACTCTTCTAAGAATACAATTGACATTAAATGCAGCCATTTTAATGGGCAATTGACAGATATTTGTCCTATTCCCACAAACGTATGTGCTCCATTTTTTTCTTGTCTATAATACTCCAATTATTCTTACCAATAGAGAATGATGATTGGAAGCTGGCACCTATAGGCATCATCAGCCCCACCTATAATGTTAATAATTTTTCAGTATTGTCAAAACTTGAAGCAAAACTTGCACGTGATATCAAGGGAAAATTCGAATTGTCAGGTGAGAACAATGAATTGTTTCATGTCTTAGAAAAGAAAACGTAGCATCTGACACCTTAATGGTTAAATAAATTTTAATTTACAAACAAGTATTTATTTAATATAACATCCTCAAGTCCCTCTTTAAATGAAGGAAGGAATGGGGATAGGAGAGCACTTGGGATTCTGTAACTGAGAAAGGCTTTGATAGCGTGGCTAACCCCAAATGATTAAGATATGATATGATCTTAAGACAAAACAAACAAACAAAATAACAAACCCCAAACAGACAAACAAAAAAACCCCCTAGGAATCAAACCTGTACATGTAAGACAATGCCAACATGGTTTAAAAAATGCTTGATAAATACATCTTTATAAATGATGAGTAACTTTAGGTCATCACATCACAGTTGATTTTATTTCTTTTTTCTTTCAATTTTCAGCTTTTTCTTCAACTTTTTTTATAATGAGCATATTTTATAGATGGGAAAGAAAATATTAAATTTTATTTTCTAATGGACATTTTTTTCTGCAGTCAAGAAATTCCTTGTGTTGAATACCACAACATGCAATAGCATAATATTATGATTATTACAATATCATTACAGGTACTCCAGAAATGATATTAAAATCCTGGGGCCCTGAAAGTAGGACTCATTCATCTTGCCTGGAATAATAAAGAAGTATTCATAGGAGGGGGAATTGAGAATTGATTCTAAAGGATGAGTGAGGGAAAAATACACGAGGAGCAACACTGTGCTGGCTGGGAGTGCTCAACAGAATTGTTACCAAATAGATTAAGCAAATAGCAAAGATAGCTACAAGGCTCAAAAGATGTGCCTCAGCACATTCTTGAGGCAACTGGCTTAACCCAGCCCTGGCTGCTTTAGAACTGCATTAGCTGTCCTCTAATACCCTTTGGCTATCTTAATACTACAATCCCCACCTAGTAGAGCATTATAGTATCATTAACATAACACGGGTTGCACGAGGGCGCATGCTGATGGTACTGTGCATGCTTGATTTGTTCCAGTGTGAACACGCGATGACAAGAGAGCTCTGAGCCACTCACGGGGAAGGGATTTAAGCAACGCCACAGGCAGGTGGTGAGACTCTTAATCTCGGGGAACTCCTGTGCCCCCCAGGAGTGAGTGCCCTGTGTAAGTAACCTCTAACAAGCTCATCTAACCCACCAGGCTGGGCTTGTCTGAGTCGGTCCTTGGTCTCTCAGCAACATCTCACTCTGGGGGACAGTTTTTCCATACCAGCCTAGGATTTTCCAAACAATGAAAAGAGTACTTGCTTTTGGTTTGCAGAAAGGGCATGGTGAGAACACCCCTGGTCAAGAAATGTGTTTGAGGAGTGTGGTTGATTTGGGATGGTTAGAGAGGGGAGGCAGATGGTCCAAGGTCTTGTAAGCCACCACCATTATCATTGTAATAGCTAACATTTTTTTTTAAATCCCAAACTGTGTGCCAGGTGCTCTTCTAACATTTTAACTCCCCATCTTCGTCAAACCTTACATAACTCTATGGGATAGGGGCTATCGTCCACATTTTGTAGATGAGGCACTGAGGCACAGATTGGGTGAGTAACTTGCCCAGGATAACATTAAACGATTCAACAAAATGATAGCAGTCCAGTGAAAATATTCTAAGGATCACATGTATGCACAGATTAACATTCATTGAACAACTAGAACTATTTGCTCACTCTTAACTATAAATTTCCTATTGTTATCTCACCATACACACCGTTTTCAAACTCAAACGCCCAAAGCCATCACTGATGGATTATGCTTCCTCTCTTGCCATCCGTCTGTTGTCATTTCGTGGGAAGTTTCTTGCATTCGTCCTTGTCTTCTCGTCTTCCCATTTCCACTGGGTGTGAGTGGCCCAGCGGGACCGAAACACTGCAAAGCTGGACCACTGTGCTTTTGCCTCCCTGGAGAACGTCATGCTCTTCCCTGGAAACAGTCTTCAAAGTAAGGGCGTGTGCGCACTCATCCCCATAACCGTGTGGAACACGGCTTGGCATTAAGAAAGACTGTATCGGAAGTCCCAGATGGAACTCACGAGGACCCGAACCCACCGGTGGCCAAGGGGACGGAGAGGAGATGGGATCTGAGGCTAAGACAGATCTGAGAAATTCATGGGAGACGGGATCAGCAGCGTTGTACCGATACTTCCATGTCAGAAGGGAAAGCGGAGGCGGACGAGGGTGACATTAACTAAGGAAAAAATAAGAAATAATTTGTATTTTAAGAAAACATTTTTCAAACTAAATAGTGCTTCAGAGTGATTACAGATGCTATTAGGATGACCTCATTCATACCAAGAAAGTATCCAGCAAAGACTTTCTTTTTTCACTATCATCCATCAAAAATATCTACGTAAGGCACATCCTAGAATACATGTGCAGAATTAAGAAGGAAGACGTGCTGTCTGACCTCAAAGAGTCGAAATGCCCGGTTGAGAGAGAGAGGATGAACGGAGAAAGGAGAAATACAAGGAGCATGAGGTAGAGGAGGAAGAACACAGGGGCATGAGTCACTTCAAAACGGGCCAGTGAATGTGCGTCCTCCCGCCTACCAGACGGGATTTATGGCGTGTCCGCGGTTGCAGCCAGGGAGGTATTTCAGGAGCTGCAGAATATATATCAGCTTTTAAAAGCTTGGAGGAAGGAAGAGACAAGGTTTACTTGAGAGACAGTAAGTTTGACTATAATGAGGATCTTAGAAAAAGTGGTTGGAAGCTGAGTCTTTAGAAGACAAAGCTTAAAGAGGTAGGATGAGACCAAATCGAGAGATGTTTCAAAGAAAGGATTAACAGGAAACCGGTTGTATTTGGGAGTTAAGAAGAGGAAGCAGAGGAAGAAGAACCCTGGGCCGTGCACAGGTTGTACAGTTGGAAACTAGTGGGACAGCCGATCGGTTCTCAGTCTTCCCTTCCCCTCCCCCGCTCCTGTACCCGAGCGGCTCCATTAGGTTAGATTTGGACTTTCCTCGGGTAGAGCCTGAGTTCGTGTTGTAAGTTAGTATTGTTGGCACAGGAATTATTCACAATATACAATTACAAATTATTTAAAGTAAAATTCTGTGACCAATAGTTTGTGGTCTCAGAACAATAAAATGGTGATCTGACCAATAGGAAAGCCAACAGATGTATATGCTGTACTTTTCTTATACTTAAACAAAATACTACTTCCCTGTGTAGCTTAGTCTGTGCTGCTATAACAAAACACCTGAGTCTGGATGATTTATAAAGAACAGAGATTTATTTTCCCACAGTTCTGGGGGCTGGGAAGTCCAAGATCAAGGTACCAGCACATCCAGTGTCTGGTGATGGCTGTTCTCTGCTTCCAGGAAGGCACCTGCTTGCTGCATCCTCACGAGGAAAAGAGGGTCAAACGCCGTGTCCTCCCACGGCCAAAAGCAGAAGAGCAAAAAGCACCAGGGCACTACCTTCAACTCCTTTTGTAACCGCACTAGTCCTTTCCTGAAGTCACAGCCCTTACGACCTAATCACTCCCCAAAGGCCCCACCTCTTAATACCGTCACCTTGGGGTCTAAGTTCCAACATATAAATTTTGGAGGCACACATACATTCAAACCATAGCACCACAGAGGCAAAAATTCTTCAGGTATTTTATAATAGTGATATTGGGCTGAATTTCTGAATTCACAAAACTGCCATTATAAGTCCATTTTAGTGCCAATCTCTATGAAAATAAAAATTATAATAACAACTTCAAATGTTCTTGCATACACCACTCACAAAAAAGTTTTGCAAAATGGTATGTGTAAGGCTCTGTGAAATTTTAAAAATTCTGTTCCATTTTTTTTTTAATTGCTGGCCATAACCCTCTTGATTAATTTCACAACCCACTAGTGGGCCATGATTCAAAGTCGCACAGCATATCCCAGGCCCTGTCTTCTTTCTTGCCCCATCATCTAAGCAGAATCTTCATGATTCAGCCTTCTCCCACCCCAGGCCCTGATAGTTCCAGAATCTAGGCTTTCCTCTCCATCACCACCTCTGGAACATTAGTACATGTTCTAATATTTTCTCATTTCTCACCGGGACTATTGCAATAGTACAAATAGAGGTGACATAACACTAGAAATAGTAAATCTAGAAGCTACATTCATTAAGAGCTTACTACGTACCAGAGGCTGTTCTCAGCACTTTTCATATAGTAACATTTATTTAACCCAAACGATAACCTAGACTATTCTCTCCACTGGTCTACTTATCTCTAGTCATGCCAACTCTTTCCTCCATCTGCGCTCCAAACTACTTCCAGCATGAACTTTCTAGAATGCAAATAGAGTCACAGCATTCTAATTTTTGAAATGATTGAATTTATAGGACAAGCTCCTTACCAGAAAGCAGCAGTCTTAGCACAACCTGCCTCGGGCCTTATTCACCGTCATTCCGCCAGCACTTTCTCTCAGAGTGCTCTCCCTCCTGCTTCTGCACAGGCCCTGCTTTGGTGCCTCGTAGGCTCCTTTCTCCTGACTCAGTCATCACCGTAGGCTCCGGGTCATGTCTCTGTGCCATCGTCTCTTTTGTTGTACTAGTTTATTTACACGCCTGTCTCTCCCACTGGACTACAAACCCCTGGAGGGTGAGCAGTGCAACTTTTTCCACTGTGCATTCCTGTTTTTATAGCTAACGTCCTAGCAGCTGTGCTAACCACATCATGCCTAAGCCACGGTGGTAGTCTTCCTCCTGCTCTTCCTGACTCCATCTGTTAATTCAGCAATATTTAGCCTGCAATTGCCAGACACATTATGTTCTACTTCTGCTCGGGTAGTAACGCCCCTCCATTACTTGACCCATCATATCCAAATTTCTTAGAGCCCCTTTATAATTGGGTCACTCTCTACAAATATAATCTTATTTCTCACTTAAGTAGACCTAAAAGTTCTCAATTTTCTCTTTTACTGTACTCAGTGATAAGAAAGTTCCACCGAATGGCATTTGTAAGTTGTTGAGGAAGAATCTGTAAAACAAGCAAAGCATTGAAGAACAAAATGCTTACCACTGAGTGGACCAGCCAGCTGCCTGGCATCCATGTTTAGTTCAATATCATGAAACAAGTAACTCTAGCTCTGTCTAAAATCATGAGTAATGAGATGATTATATGTTACTTTATTTTATGCAGTAAACAATATGCCATAGTGATGTTGAATCTGGGGATATATGAGACTTGGCATGTATCACACGGTGATGCGTACCAGTTTGCGATCTTCTCAGAGCCCTCAACTATATTCTTTTGTTGTTTGCATTACCTATGGAACCCAGATTCCTTAAGTGTAATTTTTCCTCTACATTCTTGCCAAATGAATGGACGAATCAATTGATCAGAGTACAAAATGGAACTCAAATCATTTAGACTGAAGACATGGTGAGTTTAACAGCCATTTACAAACACAAATGATGGCCGAACAGTTTATTGGCTCCAGAAAGCATACATGTATAGAGAGAGAAGCGAAAAATCTAGGACTGACGATATAACCTTTTCATACATGGTAACGGCTTTACTTGATATTGAAATCTGACTTCCTGTTTACCTCAACTCTAGCCTTTTCTGCTTGGTGTTCAAGGTCTACTATGTGGTATGGACCAAGCCGATCTTTCCAAGTTTATTCCCCTTGCCTGCTTACCTGTAAAACCTGGTACTCTAGTCAACAGTCAAGAGCTAGTCTGGTCAAGGAGTGTCCTAAGTGTCTGTTAAATCCGCACTGTTCATTAGCATTCCCTGTGCAGGAGACAGAGGTATGCATTCCACATCATGCCTAGTATGGCACGGGACATGTAGTAGGAATTCAATAAATAACTGACATTCAACCAGCAAAGTAAGTCAACGAGTATCTTAAAGATCTGTACTATTTGTCCAGAACTTGCTAGGTGTCACTGAGGATTCAAATGTAGACTACGTAGAATCCGTCCTCAAGGAGTGAGCTATTTTTCTCAAAGTGATGAACAAGAAAATTCAAAACAGCACATAAATAGGTGCTAGATAATCACCATTTAATCACCATTTTTTTTTTACTACCTTTGTGGTTCTTAGTCTCATATTAGAATGTGTATCCCCAATATCAATAAGAACATTCCTTCTTCAGGAACTGTGTCACAATTATTGTGTACACCCGTCAGTGTTTACTCTGTGTACAAGGTACCGACCTAAACAACCAGCACACATTGAATTGAATTATGTCGTGCAGACCAAATATGCATTAAGAATTAAAAGAGTCATGAGTACAACGCTGGAATAGAGTTGTCAGAAATTTTTAACAAAAGTTTCAATTTAGTCTTAAGCTACATATTAATACATGAACAGAGTGGTTCAACACAGTAGAATAGCAAGGACACTGGCCTTGAAGTCAGGAGATACACACTTAAGAGCTGGTTCTACTCATTACTGTCTGAGTGACCTTGTTCAAGTGTCTTAACCTGAGTCTCAGCTTCCGTACCTTTGAAATAGAAATAAATATCACCCCTCTGCTTCAAACTTGCTAGAAAAATATCCAAGAAGAGTCAGGTACCAACGATATAATATCGGCTTATAGGACATAAATGCTTTTTCAAAGGAATCACCCTGAGCTAGACATATTTAATAACATCTTCAATGGCGTGGATGAATTTGGGAGGAGCTTGTGAAGTTACTAGTGGCACCGAGCTGAGTGGGAAGCTTAGCAACCTGGAGAAGATAATTACACTGTTAAACGACCTTGAAAAATAAACAGGAATAATGAGAATAAAAATGTAATCAGAACGAGTAAAAAGGGAAAAGCAAACCCTACAGAGCGATGATAAAGACCTGGTTACAGGCAAATACGGCATAAACAAGAGACAGTTATAGAGGATCCTATATGAGTCATCAGTGCCATGTTAATGTTTAAAACCGTGTTGATAATAAAGTGAAATAAATAGGATTCTGCCATGTGGGAGTTACTAGACAGTCTTCCCACCATCCTTAAAGTTTTATCATTTTGAAAAAAACTTATCAAACACCTACTGCATGCAAAGCACGGTTGTAGAGAAATGTGTCTGATCTCAGACCTTAAAAATGAAGTATGGACTCCCTGGATGCTGGCCCAAGAGAAGAAATAAAATGATTCATGGTTTGCAAAATAAAGTCTCTGAGTAGAAGTTAAAAGGATTAGGTTTATTTAGAACTGAGAAAGGGAAAGCAGGGATGTGGAGCTTGGGTGAGATTAGTAAGTATCTAACATCACAAGAATGTATAGATAGAATAAGAGAAAGAGCATGCATCTGCCGCAGGAGGAGTTTGTCTGGGACAAGACCAAGAAGCCGCCTGTCTGAGCATTGCTAGGGCGGCAGCATCTTGCCAAAGAAAGACTTCTTGTTAACAGTGTTCTGGACGACTATGTGTTCAGTAAACGCCATTTCACGTGGATAACAGTGAAGCATACGTTTACTGAAATTGTATGTTGCACTCTATTTTTCCCCAAGTCCATTTATGAATGCTTTGGTGCCTTCAGTATCCTTATCTCTTCTGATTCTTCCACACTCTTTGCCATTATCCATGCCAGAAGCCTAGGAGCCATCCTGGATTTCTCCAGCCCCCTTTTTTAGACATTCAATTAAGCATGAGGCTTATTTTTGATTCTCTCTCAAATTCCTCTGAAGCTTTGTCTTCTTTTATTTAGCACTGAGAGAGTCTTAATTGAGGCTCTTATTGACTGTCCCCCAAACAGTCGTCACTGTTCCCTGATTGGTATGTGTGCCTGGAGCTGTGGCGCTCTCATACTTTTCTTCCATCTAGACATCCCAATGGTATATCTAAAAATGCAACTCTAAGCTACTAAATGGAGTTACTAAACAGGCTTCTCTCCATATTCCAGATTGTGTCATTCTGAAAAACGTTATGAAACACCTACTGGGTGCACAGTACACTTGTAAAGAACTGGGTCTGATTTGAGGCCTTAAACCCAGATATGGACTCGCTTCCTGGATCCCAAAAGAAGGAGCAAGGTTCTTCCCTAGCTCCTCATCACCGACACAGTTAAACCCAAGCTCCATGACCTTCAAGCTTCCCCTTGATCTGGCCCCTCCTGGCAAGCTGGTCTCAGCTCTCAGTTCTCTGCTCCTCACGCATGTGCTCCAACAACGTGCTTTTCCCATGCCCTGCTTCTGTTCCTGCTGTCCTCTCCGTCTGAAAGGCTCTTCCTCCGTCCTGTGGCGGGCTTGCTCCTAGGGCTCCTGGCAGCCTCTGCCTGCGAAATCTTCCCTGGTCCCCTGAGTTATGACTCTCTATCAGGGCTCTGCTGCTCATAGGTCTCTGTCTCTCCGTGGCCGTCTCCCCCACTGAGCCCACCTGGGACGGGGCCTAGCATGCATCCTCACATCTCCTGAGCTGCTCACACAGCACCTGGTAAGGTGGATGCTGGATGAGATTTTTAAGAATTAAAAAAACTGAAGGAATGAACAAATGAAACTATCATCTGTTTACCTCACAGCTCTATTGCAAGACATTACTTAAATGTCTTACCAAAGAATTTAAATTGTGGCAGAACCACATTACCTTTATATAAGGTATTATGAAGACTTGATTTAACCCACACACGTCTCTGATAAACTACATCAAATGTCTTTTCGTTTTGACCAGTCCGCGTAGGGTTAGAACAAGTGGTCAAGAGCGCAACAGACACTATTCCTAAAGGCATAAAAAACAAGACGAGGCACAAACAGGATGGCTAGAACAAGGCGTTTCACTCACCTCAGCGGAAGAGTTACATATAGTTGGAACCCGCAAAATGTTAAAAACTACACACGATCGAAGCTGTAGAATTGGTTTATTTCACAGGAGTAAACTTAGGAGAAGCCATTCTGTTTCATCTGCTGCGAAGCGGCGAGATCTTGCGTCTCCTAACCTCTTACCCGCACCCGCCCCCTTGACCGTCGCATACGTGACTCCACTTCCCCGGGCTGCCGCGCGCTCTGCGGAGGGCGCTCAGCCAAGGACGTGGTGGGGTGAAATGCAGCCCATGCACCATCCACGGTCCACACGCCCTGCCGCAGCTGCACGCCCTGACGAAAGGGGCACAGAGACACCGGGTGGGTGAGCTGCGCTCTGACCCGCCCTGATGCCGCGTGGACGGACCTTCTCTCGGGCCCACCCCAAAGCCTTGTCCATATCTCAGCTCTGAATTCCCACTGCCCCCCTCAGCTCATCGTTCACATTCCAAGTGCAGCCCCTTTCGCCAGGAAAGTCTAACCTCTGTGACTGACTGGGACAGTTCTAGAGGCAGTAAGCTTTCATCAAACTGCGCACCTCCTTATCGCATTGCCGGGTTTGTAATTGTACGGTCACCAGATTGATGGCTGTACCACTACATTGCAAGCTCTGTAAAGACAAGGATGGAATCTGTTTTTACTACCACTGTATTGCCAGAACACATGCATGTGTTAAATAAATAATTGTGGAATTAATACATTCATTCATACAGATCATATAGGGCTACAAAAATTTTGTTGAATGATTGAATTACTATACTTCACTCTCAAATGATTTAGCTGATATTTCAGATAAAATAACATAAATCAAGTACTCTATTCTAATTCCTCAACACGTTTTGAAAATGATTTTGTTTGTTTTGTTATTTCATGGATATAAACTGACTTCATCCCCAGGGCTCGGTATTAGGAGAATAAATCAATACTTGACTTTAGCATCCTAAAGTTCTGAAACACAAAGGTTGGTCAATCTATTAATCATCTGGCAGATCAGTAAAAGTTTAACACATGCTTTATATGCAATTTGCGGGAATAAAAAAAGTAATGCTTATTAAATAATGAAGATAATATGAACTTTCAATAATGCAGACAGGTTGATTATAAACTGTAAACCACATGCTTATATACTTTGGACTTTTACAGCTTTTAATTTATCAAAGGAAATAATTAGCACACTTTGTGGCAGCCAGTGATGGAATTTGTTCATTTGGAAGGCCATGGGTTTCCTGTCATTAAAACTACATCATGTCCTTCCTTTTCTATTAAACTTCCACTGAGGGCAGTAAGAAGTCACTAAAAGGAAATGAAGAGTTTTTTTGGCAATGTTCTTGTACAATGATTTAATACTCTTAAAAGATAGCAAACCCATAATGTATGCCAACAAGTATGTTATATAAGATGAGGAGCCCAATTACCACGTTATTTCCTTTATTTGAAGTTTTGTCTGTGACTCAATTAACTGTGATTTGCAAAGCCGTGTCAATAAATTTAGTTTCTTTTTGCAAGTTAATGTAGTTTTTGGTTTTCATTAGTAATGTTTCACCATAGCAAAGGAATAGATCTAGATTCCATAACCACTGTATACAGATTTATGTCAAAGGATATTCTTTTTTCTCCAGATGATCAATGGCATCTCATTAGCCATAGAATCATTGTAGTTAAAGCTCATACACGCGTTTTTTTCTCACTGAAATGTCTTTAAGCAAGATAAACAGTAAATTCTAATCTTCCTTCTGTTTAAATGGTACTAAGGTTTGATCTTGACTCTGTTACAAATGTTAGAAACATAGCTCCTAACGAACATTGCCCAGCTTGGGAAGCTTTAAATGAAATGCTTGTTTTCCTAAGGTCTACAATGGGCTTGACCGGGAGGCAGAATTAGCCTCTCACTCCCAGAAGTGGGTGGTCCTTTGGAGCCACAACCAAGGGACACTGCTGGTGAAGTTTAGTCCCAGCTCTGTAGCAAAGCCCTGCAGGTGAGGGGACTCCACATAATATGAGAAAGGGCTGTGTGGCCAGAGTATAAACAGTTGGTGAAAACGCTTCAGACAAGTTCGTGAAGTTCATTTGCATGACATAGGCTAAGGAACAAAAATGCCCTTGGTTCTTAAAATCACAGAAAGAAGCCAAACCCCACATCCTGACAACTCTCTGTTAAATCTTAAGCAGAAATAGTGCATTTCGGATTTCCTCCCAGTCTTTAGGCTATCACATCACAATTTTATCAAGACAAGAACAATGTCTTTGTAGTTAGCACATCAGTTTATTTTAGACTAATTTTAGATTTACAGAAATGTGGTAAAGATAGCCCATAGAGTTCCTTTCACCCAGTTCCTCCCATTGTTAACATCATACGTTACCATGGTACACATGTAAAACCAAGAAATTGACACTGAGTACATCGATTTTTAAGAAATGACAACATTTGTGTTTAAAGGTTTACTTTTCAAAAAATGGCTTTTGCTTCACTACAGAGGATATTTTACTGAATTTCTACGGATAAGTCCATTTCAACACTGTTTTCTCTAAGCCACTTAAACCAGGGACTAATATTGCCGCTGAGTTTGCAAATTAAGATGTAAGATCGGAGCTGGGTGAGATTGTCATATTGTCTCCTTTAATTTGGAAAAGGAGAACAAGGCTGGAGAGAGACTCATAAAACAGACTTTACGACTCAGTTCGGGACAGATATGGAAGCCCACGCTCCAATACCTTCTCCCAGCTTCTGCAATCACATTTCCGCAGGAAGAAAGAGAAGGAATTAGAAACAGGATAATGTAGTCTTAAATCACCATTCTTAGCCTTGGCCTTCTTGTGGGAGCCCTGAATTTTTATAACATGGTCCTCATATTGTATAGTGTGAGACAACGAAAAACACAACTTGTTTGACCCTTCCTCAATAAAAAATCATTTTGTCTGACATCCTATAAAACCTGTGCATGAGTCTATGCTAAGGTCCGGTGTCTCCTCCAATTGGCAAAAAAAAAACATCATAAACATGTACAGTAAAGCTAAACATCTCTTTCAGTATCACTTACAAAGAGCTAATCATTTAACATTTCTGGGTAACAATCCCCAACCCTGAGGCTGAGAATTAATTCCTGATATTGAACCAGATGGAAATGTGAAGCTTTGTGACATTAAAGATCTAAAGTTCTGAGAATTAGAATATCAGAATTCAAATATTCTTATTAGAGGAAAAATATAATGTGATCAAGCCTTTAAGCCAAATCTGAACCACACTAGCAACAACTAGTTGATAACCAAAAGCTGAGCAGCTTGAGGTCACTAGAAGTGGATGTTGGGTGTAACACATTACAGCGTTTTTCCCCTGAAAGCACAGTATAGCCACAAGCTTTCACCATCAAAGCTTATCTCAGGCATCAGCAGTGCCAAGAAAGCTGGCCCCGCGTGTCTGAATGTGCTCGGGAGGGGCCCACAATCTCTGCTCCCACTGGCTTGTGATAAGACAAGTCCAGATGAGATCAAGAGTTAGGAGGATTCATGACTCACAGCTAGTTTTGCACATGGGCAGTTTTTCCAAGTATTTGCACTCTATTATGCTAGCAAATGAGTACAGAGCTGCCATTAACACATACATATTATGTGACTGTTTTTCACAAAATATTTCACAGCGGTTTGGCATGCACTACCCTGCGGTCTGCAAAATTTAGGGAAAGTCAAGGACAATATTCCAAGGTATTTTGCCCCTTGTTTCCAATCCCTATTTCTAAGGTCAGAAAGAGAGATTTTGCCCTTCATAATGAAGGGAAATAATTATATATTCTGCGATATAATTAAATATATCTAATTACCACATGAACATGTCTCTACCTTCTGTAACTGACAAAGGCACCAAATATGTGTTTTAAATGCTGTAATCTGTATTTTCCTCACAAGTTCAAATTACTAAATTATAACTACATAAATATTTAATTATTTTTATAATTATAACAGAGCACTAATCAAAGGTGGAAAATTTAGGTTTAATCCTGCCTCTACCAGTTCTACACATATAGTCTTAGATGCTTTCCTGAATGTTCTATGACTCGGTTTCTTCTTTGACGGAAAGAAAGAGAGAGACAGAGAGCTTAACAACAGCTACTTTGGATTGTTGGAATTAAATCTAAATTTCCACCATGGATATATACTGAAATCAGATACTCTATAAGCAAAGACCAGACACACAAACATACACACAAATTTCTTTTTTATGTCCATGAAAAGAAATAAATTGAACAACCAAATTTTGTTTGCATCAAAGTGTAAGTTAACAGGAATGTAAAAGTTTCCTAAGCATGTTAGTCTAATATAATATAAAATATCAGGCATATATATATTATGTTTATAATAAGTAGCTAGTTCTCTAACCTCATAAAAATGAATCAATGCACTGCAATACCAAAGTATTTGTCTGAATGATGAAATAATGACATTTTTTATCTCTGAACACTGATGCATAGAATTCAGTGATCTAAAAGTTAGCAAGATATTTAAAAGACGGAATCTAAAGTCCCTTTCGCATAAACTGTTGTGGTCCCCAGTTCCTAAAGCATGCTGTTTATCTGTTCTTAAAGAAAAAGAAAAACAATCCTTCATCAATTACGGTTAAGACTCCCCAAACTGAAACACATGTGGATGAATGCTGTTCAAGTAACCAGCCCACACCGATCTGGTGGCGGGGGAGGGACAGAGAAAGAGGAGATAAATGGCCTCATGATTGATTTCAACTAAGACCAAAATCTTGGAGGACAATTATTGGATTTATTCACTGTTTGTTTTTGCAACATTTCGGAAATTGGCAGAAAAAAAAGTTTACAAAGTCCAAGAGGCGTGTGGCAGCTAAAAAGTTGATTTTCTAGGTAAGTGATGTTTTTTCAAAAACTTCTTTTCTTAATTTACCTTAACTGATTCCAGGCATTGGAAATCATCCTTGGTGAAATTATCAACCATGAAATTAACAATGTGATGATGTAAAATATGGTTCAGTGCGAGTTTCCCACGTATCTATATCCAGCAGATAGTTCAAAGTTCTAGTATTATCTAAAGGATTCTTTAGATTGTCTAAGTTCACATTTACCTTTTATTATCTGACATTGTTTTTAAAAGTGAATTCCTTCCATTTTGTCCAAAAAGAGGTATTACATCTAATTAATATATCAACATGTTTCTTTCTCCTGTAACTGACAAATGCTAAATGCTTTATCAGTCTGGCACCAACAATGATGTTGTCTCAGGGGTTTTCCCAGACTGGCTTGTCTGAAAAGCTACATGAAAAGCTTTAATGATCATATATTAGGTGGGAACTTTAACCTTCCTTGTACCAGGTCAATTGAGTAGGTAATTGGAAAAGTCAGTTCCACTTGTAATCCATTCAAAAGGAAACTTAGATTTACACAAAATGTAATTTTCAGTCATAGAAATAGTGCAGGGCCATGTAGGAAAACAAAACACAATACTTTTGGATAGAGTACTTCATTTATTTAATTAAGATTAAAATCCTGAAACAAGAACAAAAGGCACAGATCAAACAAAAAACCTGTTACAAATATTCTATTTTCTTCTAAATGTAGGAGAAATTAAATCTAAGTGAAGATTAAATATAAATAAAAGTTATTGAGAGTTGATTTTGTGCCTGGCACTGTGTGAAACTTTTCACAAAAATCATCTCAGAAAAATCCAATAAAAGGAAGGATTCTTAGGACCGCACGGTAGCTAATACTTGCACAGTAGAGGAGCTGGGCGTCCAGCCTGGGTGCTAGAGACCTCACTCACGACTGCCACTTATTAGCTATACAGCCCTGGGCAGGTCAATTCACCCGTGAACATGTCAGTGTTTCCCATCTCTGAAATGAAAATGGTGTCAGCACCTACTTCACACGGATGTTGTATGAACCAAAAACAAAGGCTGGCATATAGATGTTCCGTAGATGCATTTTGGTTATATTATTTTGCAGTTAGTGAGACAGAGGCTGAAAGAGGTTTTAAAACTTTCCTCAGACCAAGCGCGAGCACCATGGCTCATGCCTATAATCCCAACACTTCGGGAGGTTTGGGAGGCCCAGGAGGGAAGATCACTTGAGGCCAGGAGTTTGAGACCAGCCTGGGCAACAGAGTGAGACCTGGTCTCTACAAAAAAAAAAAAAAAATTAGCTGGGCATGGTGGTGTGCGCCTGTAGTCCCAGCCACTCAGGAGGCTGAGGCAGGAGGATTACTTAAGCCCAGGAGTTGGAGGCTGCAGTGAACTATGATCATGTCACTGCACTCCAGCCTGGGCAACAGAGCAAGACTGTCTCTAAAAACGAAAACAAAAATACTTGCCCCAAATCACAGAGTTAATTAAAAAGGACCTAAGTCTGGGCATCTCTGTCCTCTTGGAGCTTCCAGATTAGTAGGAAAGGCAAGGAAGAGAAAAAGCAGGGCACCACTGTAGCTGCTCTGGGAATGGGACTTAGGGACATTCCAACGTGCAAAATAGTGAAGCCAGACAGGCTTCTGATTCAACAGGGTCCGCCTGGAAGGAAGGGAGGGAGTTGGCTGAGAGAGGTACCAGGAATGGACACAGGCACAGTTGGCACCTAACAGGCGGTGTCACAGCAGATTTGAGGACTGTCACTGAAAGCAGCCGTCACTTACAGGACTGATCATTTTCCTCGAAGCCCTTGGGATGACGGTGAAGGAGAGATGGGAACTGAAAACTGCAGTTCTCCTCCAAACTTTGTAGTGTTTCAAAAACATACACTTACTGTTTTAAATGAGTCCCTCTTTGTGTAATACATATGGTAATTTAAAAATATATGTAAAAAGAGGAATTCAGCCTTCTTACAGTTTTCTATTTGATGCTAATAAATACTGTTTATGGTAGTCTGAAAGGCAAATTACTTCAGCAGTAAAAGCATTTAGATTCCACTGTCTTTTATGAGTTCCTTTTATTACAGCCTCTGTTTTCAAATATTTGACAACTGAAAAAACTTTCTGCGAGTTGAAGTGTTCACAACCTATAATAGTCACATATTTTAGTAAATGTGAATAAATTCATAAATAAGTAAGTGACATGTTAAACCCTGATACTTGGTAACCACATTGCTGAATTTCTAAAGGAAATGGAGTCTTTGTTTTGTTCTCGTTGCTTTTATAATAAAAACGAAATTCCTCTGTCCAACCAGTGAGGCGTGACGCGGGCTGGCCCCTGTTAGTCTCTGCAGCCTCATCCAGCTCCTCCTCACCGAGCCCCCGGCAGCCCACGCATATCCCCTTCCAGCCACAGGGCCTTTACACATGCCATTCTGTTGGGAACACTCCCCTCCCTCACCTACACCGTCCCCTATAAGTCTTTCGGATCTCCAAGAAGCCTTTTGTAAACCCTCTGGGGGGAGGGGGTAAAAAAAAAACCCAACACAGACGGACAAAACTCCTAAGTCAAGTTATCTCCTCCTTCTGCCTCCTCTCCCTCCTATTCCTCTTCTTTGTCTTTTTCTTCCCCCTATTTTTCTTCCTTCTCTTCCTCTTCTTTTTTTCATACATGTGTTCTAATAGAATCCTATCCTTTTCCTTTATGCATTCAACAAACATGCACTGTTCAGCAATTACTTAGCTGCCCAATACCCTTCTATTGGCTGAGAATACAGCGGTGGAGAAAACAGGAGGGGAGCTCCTGCCTTTAGGGGTCCTTCATCCATTTGAATCACGTCCCCCTCTTGCCTAGCCCGGAAGCTCCCCGGCATGTGGCAGAGGACAACGCCGGCGTCATTCGCACTGTTTTTTCCCCCAGAATCTTGCACAAAGTCTAGCTCATGGGTGGTACCTAATACTTAATAAATTAAAAATGAATAAGAATGAAATTTGAAGTTAGCTTACATACTCTAAAATCATTTAAGAGAATATGAAAATATAAAACCAAAAAGCCCTTAAACTAAAGACATAGAAGTCTGGACACCCACCCGAGGAGACTCTTCCATATGGAGACCTTGTAAGTATCCCAGGCATGTGCATGCTAAACTCCTACTCGATAAAACCCGGAAGGAAAAATTCAAGGGTTTAAGGGCGCTAGAAAACACTGTTGAACTTTTCAAAAAGAAAGAGGGGGCAGGGGGGGAGAGAGAGAGATCCTGTGAATCATGCCTACTGACACATGCGCAATGATTTATTCGTTTAATAATTACTTTCTCATCACCATTTATATGTTAGGCACGCTTGACATTTCAGGAGAAACTGTGGTTTCCAGCAGTAAAGCGACACCACCCTGCCGCTTGCTTCTTCTCTTCATTCTCACCGTGCGTCTACCTGTCTGCTCTGTTACAGTATCACAAGCCCTTGCAAACTGCCATCACGATGTCTGATACACAGTAGGTGCTCAAGAAAGTCTTGTTGGAGAATAAATTGACAGTCCCCAAGGATCATACCTGAAACTCACCTTAAAAGTATTAGAGTTTCCAAAAAGCTTAAGTCAATTCATTCGTCATTAAAGGTGTTTATCTCTCAGTGAATTTTTTTCCCTGCTTAGGGATTTTTTAAAAAATTCCTTAGCTTCATAATATGAGGTACCACGAGGGACTCCATGAGAGACCAGATGACAAGCTCTTCTTTGATGATCCCGAGCACACCCTGGCTCCATGGGTGTGCTCAAGCCCTCCTATTTGTGTCAACCCTGCTGTTTCTTCCCGTATTCCCACCGAGGGACTGTTCCCGCCAGGGAACCCTGGCCGTTAGCTCTCTGTCTCTGAAGGGACACACATTCTTTCGCTTTGTGTTCCTTTAGAATCTTCAAGCATTTAGTCACTGTCTGTTCTGGTTTACTTTCAATCAAAATAAAACCAGTTTGAATAAAGATGAGAGAGGAATATCCAAGAAAATTTCTGGGTTTACAATAACAATATTAAAAAGTAATGCTGCTTCCTACTTTACCTCCAACTCGCGGCCATCCCCTACGCTCCCCGCTGCTGTCTCTGATATGTTTTATGTACTTTTTATAATAAATAAACTAAGTCAAAGCCACACTTCTCATGTGCGTGCTTACTTTGCTACCTGCATTGGTTACTACATTCAAAAAAATAAATGTTTTTTAAATTTATTTTAAAGTGAAATAAACAAATGACATATATAAGAAATCCAGTACAAAGGAAAATGGGAAATATTAGATTAGATTAACACTCATTAATTAGAATGAAATTGACATAAAGATCAGGAAAAAAGCAAAAACTGAATACATAAATAGGCCATAGAAAACATTATGAAAAATATTTCAACTACATCAAGTACGAAAGGTCAGAAGCAGACAAGAGGCTCTCTAAGAGATGACAAGTTTCACTCATTGATAGAAGAGGAATTACAGATACTGCTAAAATTAAATTAACCAAGGGGGACAAAAGGCCAGTGCCAAAACCAGATGTTAGTTTTCTAAACCAGAAAGCAGAGATGAAAAGTAAGGCAATCAGGATTGTATCAGGCACAGTAATCAAGAATTCAGAAGCTAAAAATGCAAATGTCTCTTCCAAATCCCTCCTGCAGCCAAATCCCAAACATTTCCATACAATATGTAGAGAATAAAATACCGGAAAAGGATCCTAGGCAGAAACACAGCTCTGGAAAGAGATTTATTATTGTATGCTAGCTGAAATACACAAATTTATGACCATGTGGAATTACACAGAAGTATATAATTTGATTAGAATCATAACAGCTATTACATCAAATGTTTTTATCGATGCTGATAGCATTAGAGTGGCATCTTTATTGATAATATTAAGCAGTCTTCTCATAACTGGATTTTTCAACCATAATCTACATCAATGAGTACAGGAGATGAATATTGAACTCATTTTTGGTGTGTGTGTGTGTGTGTGTGTGTGTAGTTTTTAATTTAAATACGTTTAGTTGAAAAGCTAATTTTAAATTATAAAAGGTCATTTTTGAAGTCAAGATAAAAATGTGCCTGGTGAATCTCCAAGAAGACCACTCAATACATTTTTCTTTTTACTTTTTATAGTGGCTCCCTTAACAAGGTTAGAGATTATGTTTTCCACGTTCCGTTGAAGTTAACTACCTTCTCACCTGAGTAGAAAAATCAAAACATTTTATTTAGTATATTTTCTGATAAGAGAGGCAGACAATGGACTAGGTCAAATCTATACATGTTCTAATTGAAGGTAACTGTGACTAAAACGTCTAAAGAATTACATATTTTGAGTAAGATTTTTAAGTATATTTTAACATGGAATCATTCAGTTTGCATAAAACGAAAGAAAGAAACGTGATTAAGACAAATGAAGGTTTAAGAAAAAACATTGTTTCACAGAATAAATTCCTGAGTGTTTTGTAATGCAGAACTAGTATATATCAAAACGTTGGTTTTGCTGTGCTAAAGTCAAAATACCTTCACACTTAAGTAGAGAAGAGTTGACAGGGAGGCACACGTAGGGACCCAAATTATAAACTTAAATAATTTTCTGTGAGCCTTAGTAAAAACACCAGAATCTTAATCAGAGGCCGAGCCAAAGCTTGTGAAACTTTCAGGAAAGTGAAGTTTTCTAAGTAAATTTCTAATAAACAAAACTGGGAAGAGAATATTTAACGAATGTTAGCATAAAAGCAAACAAACATCCAAAGTCAACAATCACCTTCCCAGTAGCATTTTACTTATAGTAATTGACATGTGGCGTGAAGATGACTTTTACCACTTACTAAAGGAGAAGGAAACAAGGTCGAATGTACCACTTGACTTGAAAGAATTCAAGATTCAAAGAATTCAAGGATGCCATCCTTTTCATTTCTTAACGTGATTTCTTTCCATTTGTTCCAGATATTACTGCACTTATGAGAAATTATGGGAGGTTTGCTCAATTGCTCCTTCATTATTCTTCATTGTCAGATGAGCTACAGGGACAGAACAGAAAGGATATGGTGAATTTGAGAGGAATAATAGCTATGTAGTGGATCCAAAAACAGCACAAGGAGTCTCAGAAAACATAAGGGTGCAGGCCAGGTCTGACATGGCTCCTTTCAGCTGCCCTCAACACAAGACAGGGATATATGTACCTAGCACCCGCCGCCCTAGTTTTGAACCTGATTGGGTTGTGTTCTGCCTTCTGGTCAGTCCTGTATTTTTACTGCCATCTCACTATTCCATCTGTCATTGCCATAGTTTTTTTGTCTCTTTGGAATATAAATCTGGGCTATATCACAGCTATGCTTACCTAGATCATGTCTGCAAATAGACTTTAGATCCGCTTCTACCTGGGGGACCCCACCTGTCTACTAGTGCCCACCAATGGCATTCCTACTATTTATTTCTTGATCAAGTATTTATTTCTTGAGCATTTATTAAGTGGTGGACATTGTCCTAGAAAGAAAAGTACCCTAGTCATATTTAAAATAAACTGATTATGGAATTGGAGCAAGAATTAAAAGTAATTACATACAAATTTCTTGTCGGCATCTTAGACTTCATTGGCTGCTTCTATCTTATGTGTTCAATAGAAAAGGAATATTTTTAAATTGGTTTGCTGACCATTTCTCAAGAACATGGGTAAAGATTTAATGTGGTTACTAAAATGATAGTGGAAAGTATTAATCTGTGTGTTCTCTCAACCCCGGCCCTAAACCCCAATTGAGAAAGCTAGATCATTTCATGGTGGTAGCTTAAGAATAAGCCAGTAGAATATAAAAAACAGAGTTGATATTTGACTTTTGAACTTCAAAGGCTGAAGTCTTGTATATAATACAGGGTACTCATATGTCTGGAAACATAGATAATATTACATGATATATTTTCACATGGAAAATGTTCTTGATGATATTATACATGAGTTGCCTAAATCTCTAGATATTCTAAATCTCTGGAGATTTCGAATATTGCTTACTAAGCTGAATGTTTTTCCTCTGCCCTAGGGGAGGTAAATTCCCTGGATGAATATGATAAGAAGTTCAGTTGAAAATAAAGTAGTAAGATGTTGCTGAGTGACCCTGAGAAGGGTTTGAGAGATCTGAGAGTAGAGGAGACTTGTGCTTATCTTTATGGGAGAAACCAAGAGCCAAGACAAGGGCATGGCTCAAGTTACAAGAATTCCCAAATCCATGCCTCTTACAGGGTGAAAGCAGTGGATTTAAATGGTGGCATGATATGCTTAGGACAAGAAGACCTGACACTGCTTTACAGAGGCAACCTTGGAGAATAGGGTACTGAACTCAAAACTCTGAACTTACTAGGTAGGGCCGGGATAGGGATAGAACCCATTCAGTTTACTTTGAGTTGACCTCGATTTATTTCTACTGTGAAGTAAAATAAGTGGAGAGCGATGTTCTGTTGTAGAAAAATAAAGTTAATTTTTTGCATGCCTGAGCTTCTGATCTGAAATAGCATACCCATAAAATGTAGTAAGAATAGGGTACTCACAAGACATTTATACCTTAATGAAGAAGGTAATTTACAATAAAATGAAGAACTTGTAAAAGTCTTGAGGAAGAACAAGGCATCTGTAGATGCTAAAATGCCTAGAGTTAAATTAAAAAATAAAAGTAAAGCTGTGCTAAAATAGTCGATATACATTTTGTTGGTTGTATAAATTGATACAGACTCCCATAGTAATTCCATTTTTAAGGATCTATACTAAGTAAATAATAGAAAATATATACAAATCTGTGTATATGAAATTATTCATTATAGCATTATTTATAATTACACACAAATTGATACAATCTGGATATCCAACAATAGGTAGTTAAATTTCCATTTTTGGTAAGGTATGAATATATACAGCCATTAAAAACCATGATTTTTAAAACTATGAGATATCATGAAAAACTATTTATTAAAGAAAGTAGTTGAAATCCTAAAATTCACATGGAACCAAAAAAGAGCCCAAGTGGCCATCTTAAGCAAAAAGAACAAAGCTGGAGGCATCACATTAACTGACTTCAAATTATAATATTAATACAAGGCTAGAGTAACCAAAACAACATGGTACTGGTATGTAAATAGACACGTAGATCAATGGAACAGAATGGAGAACCTAAAAATAAAACCACATACCTACAATGAATTAATCTTCAACAAATTAGACAAAAACATACACTGCGGAGAGGACATCTTATTCAATAAATGGTTCTGGGAACGTTGGATAACCATATGCAAAAGAATGAAACTGGACTCCTATCTCTCACTATATACAAAAATTAACCCAAGATGGGTTAAAGACTCATATGTAAGACCTAAGACTATAAAAATTCTAGAATAAATCCTAGGGAAAACTCTTCTGGACATTAACCTTGGCAAAGAACTTATGACTAAAACCCCAAAAGCAAATGCAACAAAAACAAAAATAGACAAATGGGGCCTAATTAAACTAAAAAGCTTCTGCACAGCAAAAGAAATAATCAAGAGAGTAAATAGACAACCTATAGAATGGAAGAAAATATTCACAAACTATGCATCTGACAAAAGACTAATACCTAGAATCTACAAGGAACTCAAACAACTCAACAAGAAAAAACAAACAACCCCATTAAATAGTGAGCAAAGGACATAAACAGACATTTTTCAAAAGAAGACATAAAAATGGCCAACAAAGATATGAAAAATGTTCAATATCATTAATCCTCAGAGAAATGCAAATGAAAACTATAGTGAGATACCATCTTACACCAGTCAGAATGATCATTATTAAAAAGTCCCAAACCAATAGATGTTGGCAAGAACGTGGTGAAAAGGGAATGCTTATACACTGTCGGCAGGAATGTAAATTAGTACAACCTCTATGGAAAATGGTATGAAGAGTTCTCAAAGAACTAAAAATAGACCTACTATTCAATCCAGCAATCCTACTACTGGGTATCTACCTGAAGGAAAAGAAATCATTCTATCAAAAAGATACGTGTACTCATATGTTTATCACAGCACTGTTGTCAATAGCAAAGATATGGAATCAACCCATCAACAGATGAATGAGTAAAGAAAATATGGTATACACACACACCCACCCACACCATACCATGGAGTACTACTCAGCCATAAAGAAGAATGAAATCATGTCTTTTGCAGCAACTTGGATAGAACTGAAGGCCATTATCTTAAGTGAAATAACTGAGAAAAACAAAGTCAAATACCACATGTTCTCACTTATAAGTTGGAGCTAAATAATGAGTATGCATAGACATAAAGAGTAGAATAATAGACACTGGAGATTCAGGAGGGTGGGAGGGATGTGTGGGATGAGAAATTGCCTAACAGGTACTACGTACACCAGTTGGATGAGGACTACACAAAAAGCCCAGACTCACCAATACACAGTATATCCTTGTGACAAATCTTCACGTGTACCTTGTAAATATATATGTGTGTGTATATACAGATAGACAGATGTAGATATAAACATAATAAAATGAACACAGGTAAAGAAGAAACAGGCCTAGGAAAGAAAATACATTAAAAGACTAATATGCATAGATTGAGGTGGTAGATTATGGGGATACAATTTCTCTTCTTTATTGACATGTTTGTGAAGTTATATCACTTTATAAGGAGTTTTAATGAATTAATTTTAAAACTGTTTTTATGGACAATAAGGTAATCAAGAAAATTTCAATTCATTTAACATAGCCAATTAATTTTAAACAATAAAACAGCAGCACATGAAACAGAAGAATTACCCATTTAGACTCATTTTTATCCAGCCCACATTTTATTGCCAGTCTCAAGTGATGTGCCGCATATAGAGGTTCTTTGACATCAGTCTTAAAAGTTGTGTGCACAGTTTCTCTCAGTAACTATTTACAGTTCATTCATAAATTGTTCCAAACGCTTTTAAATTAATGTAGATCCCCTTCCAATACCAGCCCTCGTGGCAGCAAGTTGCATAAATGTATTACTGCTGTTGGTAAGGTACTTCCTTTTCTCCATCCCAAATGTAATTTAACAGATTATTGTTATACTTCAGGAGCTACAAAGTGAGTCTACCTTCAGTTCTGAAGACCATTTTTCCTTCTCTGTAAAATAGGAATGACAATAATTAACCTTAAAGTATGTTTGTTTTGTTTTTGTTTTGGTGAGGACAGAATGAAACTCACACGGATAAGGCACCTATGGCAGGACTGAGCACTGTGTAAGTGTGTAATCAGTGGAGGCTGTTTTCTGTGACTTTTATGTGACAATCATGTGTACCATCCATTTTTACTTTTCCAAATTTTGGTAACTCTCCCCATACAGACACCACTCCAAGCCTGTTGTTAGTTTACTTTCTCATCATTGGGCCTTTTCTTTACATTAAGTGATTTAAAGCTACATAAATATTATAAGTGTAGCTAATTCATAATTTTATATAATAATTTCCATCTCATATTCCATATCCTCCTTAATCACAGCAAATGGTACTAGCTATAGGAATGCATCAGTGCAGCAACTCAGTTAAAAAAAAAACACTCCATTTTTTAAAATATGTATTCATTGTAAGAGATATTAAAAATATCAGTGAACAAAAATAATAAAAATGACCCATAATTTCACCAATCTAAAATAGCTGATATTAACATATTGGATTATATTTCTAGAGGTTTTAAATTTTTTTCTGAAAAATGGAATCATACTATACATGCTAATTTAACATAAGTATATTTTCACATATCAATTATTTTTCAGATTTATTATTTTTAAGGATAACATACTTTACACAGATACCTATATATAATTTATTTAATCAATAGGCTACATTGGAACATATAGGGTGTTTTTAATTTTTCCATATTTAAAAAAACATGGTATTGTTACATAGTCATTAATTGAAAATAAAGGGCAATGATTTTAATTTTCCTTGTATCATTCAAAATTTCAGACTTTTAAGTAAAAAGCATTATTAAGACCAAAAATGCCTATAAAAAACATGTCTTAGATTTCTGTTCCATTCTATACTCAATAATAAGTGAACGTTGTCATTTATTGAGGACCTTTTTTGAGCCGTTTGCTGTGCACATCATCACTAAATTTCCCAAATTGCTAGTCCATAAACAGAGGTCTCCGATTATCTTCAGAAGGAACTTCATTAAGGTGAAACCTATTCTCTCCAATGGGTTTAAGATACTCAAATCAATGGCTGCTTCCCACACACTAGCCCGTATCAGAATCAGCAAGCGGCCCTTGCGTCCCACATGAAGCTGAAGTTCTGCCTATGAATTTCACTAAATCCTACGAGGAAGTCCATAAGAAATAAGCCAGAAGAGGAAAGTATGGAGAAAAATTATAATAATGGACTAAGTATTTTTTTTTAAAAAAAAAAAGATGATTTTTTTTCAAGTAAAGAAGCCTAAGACAAAAGATGATCAACTCTTAGAGCTCTAGGCCTCAATATTTTTTTCTTCTAAGTCAGTCTGGGGTATTATCAGAGCCCGACTCACCTGGGGGATAGAAACACCCAAGTCCAGCCCACTGCAGCCATCCTGTCCCACCTAAGAGGGGAGAAAAAAACTGAGAAAACACCTGTAAACTTCACAGTCCAGAGACACAGGCTCACTAACACTGCAACCTGCTCAAAGGACTACAAAATGCTTTCCCTCCCCCACACCTTACCACTACATTATTAAAACCTATTCACAGCAGCTTCTTTTATGTTTTAGAAGCTTTTTGTATTTTTTTCCTATAATGAGCATAATCAAAAGAAAGTGTCTTTTTAAAAGAGAAAACAGTTAAGTTGAAGAAAAATTGTAAGCGGAGGAAGAGGAGGAAGCATGACACAGTGCTACCCTTTGTTTGCGGGACTGAGATCATGACACGATAATCGTTTATTCACTCAACAGATATTTATTGAATTCCTACTTTGTGCCAGGCGAGAAAAAAAGAGAAGGAACGAAAGAAGACAGGGTGATTAAGGACACAGGAGGAGTGAAGGAGAGAGAATCCCCGTGAACTGATCTCATCAAAGTGGAAGGTGAAGTCAGTGGCTGCGTGCGAGGGTGGCGGTGGGCCTGAGACCTTGAAGATGTACAAAAAAAAAAAAAAAAAAAATTCTGAAACAACCACTGGGGTTTGCTTCAGAGCCCAGGAACAAACATAGGAAAGAAAACTGAGGCTACCCAGAGTCGAAGGATGTCAAGATGAGAAGGGCAAGGGCCAAAAAGATAAAAGAATTTTGAGACCAGAATAACCTTACATCTTAAAATGCACACGTGGAAGTTGTCGTGTGTAGACGGGGATGAAGAGCAAGATCCCGGAGTTAAACTACGAGATGGGGTGCGGAATCCCGGCAAAGGCACTCTGGTGCAGGTGGACAGCCTGGACACCAACAGAATGCCCTGGAGTGGTCACTAATGAGCACCAGGCTGGAGGCGCAGTGAAGCTATTTGTGGAAACTGCACGTATTCGGCCTGCAGAGCTCTAACCTGTTTGGAGAGAAGAACATTAATCCATCGCATTCCTGCCCTGACACTCAGATAAATTCGGGGATAGTTCAGGGCATGATCAGAATTTTTAGACAACTTGAAAATTATACCCTGAAGTTGCAAACATTATTGACATGCTCAGTTAAAGTCTCCCGTCTCTGGTGAGCGCAGGGCAGTTCTGTGGCAGGGCATAGGGGTGTGAAGCACACAGAGTAGGTGCCTGTGTGTCACATTCGGCTTCAGCTAGCTAATCCATCAACTAAGGAGACACGCTGGAACTGTGCAAAGACAATCAAGAGAAGTCCCTAGCCTGGGACGGACGAGCCAAACTGATGGCCACTGTTCCGGCATCATCCTTGCCAGACGGAATTCACTCAGCGCCTGAGGTACAGAGACACTGCCTTGTTTGTGTCCGCAGTAATTGTCTCCCTGCCCTGAAAGAGGCCCTGAAATTGCTTCTATGTTTAGAAACAAGATTACTCTGTTGAGGCTGCTGGTCAGAGAGTCTCACCTCTGTATAGAAGTCTGTTATTCCTGAGACCTTATTTCCTAATTTCGGCCTTTGTGGTGTTCAGTGGATGAACAGGCATTTGTTCGCCACAGACTGAGGACACAGGAACCCTTATTAGCATGTGCGCCTCAGGAGGTCACTGTGGCTACTTCCTACGAGAAGGTTCATTGTGAGGGTTTTATTGTCTACTAACGACTCTGACTAAACATTAGGACAGATTCGAGTTTCAGACGGTCTTAATTGAATGAGGAGGACAATTGTTGAAGGAAGTGGACTAGAAGTCAATATATAAAAAGTAAAACCAAACTCAGTAATTCTCAGACACACACATGGAGAAGAAAAGATGACCAGGGACGCTTAGTGAGCGTCTCTGTGCAGCTGAGGAAGGAGTTTCTGGACTTTCTGTGCACGCCCTTCTCTGTGTTTGTGCCACAGGAAAACCACCAAAATATCAGAAGCCACCACAGCAGCTAGGACCTCTCTCAGTGGACGTCTAGGCCACTCTTCAACCCCTGATCTAAATCACCCACAAGTCAGTATGCGGGTCCCTCAGAAAATGCTTCCCATTAATTTAATCCAAGCCCAGACTTTGAAAATCCCAGCCAGCTAGTTCACTATTTACGTTAACCATCTGTTCTCTGGCTTCACACACCACGGAATCGCCCCTGTTATTCAAGGATGTGAAATCCATGAGACAGATGTATACACAGACTGACGGTAGAGGTTTGGTCTTTTATCATGACCAACTTCGATTTATTGTCCAAGTTATGAGGAATCAAAATCATACTCATTGCCTTAAAGAGAAGATCTGTCTTCCAAAAGAAATTCTCAGCAGATTAATGTAAGACTTTCCATGCCAAAATTAAAGCCAGCTAGATTTGTTTAAATTTTAAAGTGAAAAATGCATTGCCTCTTTTTTGTTGCTGCCCCTACTCAGCATGAAACCTTCTTCCCAGACACTCTTCCCCCACCTCAGTCAACAGCAACTCCATCCTTTCAATTACTCAGGCCCAGAGCCATGGAACCTTCTTTGATTCCTGTCATCAACACATCAGTCAAGCTATTGGCTTGACCAGTCTGACCACTCCTCACCACTTATGCTGCTCCCCCTGGCCCGTGCCACCTCTGTCTCCCACACGCTGCATTATTTTCAGCATTTCCCACCTGGTCTTCCCACTTCCACCTCTTTTCTCTCCATTCCCCTGTTAAGCAGGTCATGCCATCTCCCCCACTCTAAGGGTAAAAGTCAAAATGTTTCAGATGGTCATCGCAGACACCACCTCCAATCACTTGCTCTCTGGCTCCTTCCCCTCAACTCCCATTGCTCTTCCTCAAACGCATTGTGTGTTCTTGCCCAGGGTCTTTGCACATGCTGTTCTCTCACCTGGATTGCTCTTGCTCCAGGTGACCTTGGGGCTTACTTCCTCACTTCCTTCAGGTCTCTTCTTACACGCCATCCCACCAAAAGAAGCCAAATCTCCCCACACTGTACGAAACAGCTGCAGCATCCTACTGCCCCATCCTCTCTCCTTGCCCTCCTTTTTGTTCTCATAGCATGTAGCGCCCCCTTGCCTTGTGACTTATTTACTTGTTTGTTGTACGTCTCCTCCAATACCTGGTCCGCAGCAGGCACTCAATAAACCTTTCTTGGGTAAACAGTGCTGACAGTAACAACAAAGGTCTTCAGGGCAGTAGCGAGAGAGACAGGAAGATGCAAATGTAGCATCTTAAACACGACAGCCATGGTCACTCACCCAACAGTGATCAAGGACTTCAGTGGAACAAAAACTAAAATGAGCTGCACTACCTGGCTGAATTTAAGCCTAAAGGCACACAAATGATCCTGAAACCTGGTAAAGCAGATTGCTGTGTTTTCCTTCTGTTTTCTGCTCCTGGTACCATCCGAACCAAGCAAATGAAAGTTTGGGGTTCCCCAGTCTGGGGGCTACTTCTAGCTATGACCTGAGAGACAATGGCACTGGGTAGGAGTCGGGATCCCACAATACAAGATCTCTGGGAGGCACTGAGATTTTAATTAATTTTAAGTAAGAGTTGCCAAAAGCTATAACCAGGAGAAATCAAAAATCAGGGAAATTGAAGCTCACTCAAGGCATCAAGTAGAAGGAATATGGGGAAAGTAAACTCTTTTATTTATTCATGAAATACATGCCTGGGTTGGGGTTAAAAAAATGAAAAAAAAAAAAAATTCCCTACCTTCAAGCTGCTCTCGGTTTGGAAAAAGGCAGGCAAGTTCGTGGATCACTGTTACACAGAGTGACAGATGCCGGGCTTCCTGGGTGAACGCAGGAGGGAAATGGAGCCCAAACGAGCTTTGGTATATGAAGAGACTTGGGTTCTAAAGCCAGTCCCCCATGTCTTATCTGTGATACATTGGGCAAATTATTTAAATTCTCTAAACTTTGCTGTCTTTCTGGTGGAGGGGGAAGAAGGCTATAATAAAAATGATTTTTAAAATAGCTGAAATTTGTATCACATGCTGGGCACTTCCGTTTCCCTCTAGCAACTGCCTGTATCTGGTCATTATGTCAAAAGTTCTTATCAATATTACAGCTCTTAACTTTATGAGGTATATCCTGGTATTCCTATATGCCATGTGGAGAAACCGAGGCAAGAATTGTTGGTCATTAACAAGATGTCACTCTGCAATACCAAGGGCCCATCAAGGAGGTTCCTGACGGAAGCTCGTGTGGAGAAGTGGGACAGGGACTAGGAGGGCATCGGGGGATGTGAGGGTGACAACGGTGTCATGAAATCACTCTGCCAGATGGAGACTCTCTCACCAGTCCGTATTAATCTGGCCACTTCAGGTGCATCCAGAGTCCCCAGAGGAATCTATAAAATAAAAGAATTAAGTGAATGCAAGATAAGAAGGAATTTAAAAGAAAAACACACCAAAAATAAGATTCCTTGGTTAGATCACTTCTTGTCAACATCTTGAATTCCTTCAAACTGAAATAAAAGACACTGTCACCCCAGCAGAAGCCCCTGCATAGAACCAAGAAACAATTCTGCTAAGTAAGCAAGTGTGTGACTTTCACCATACTTTTCTCACGCAGACCTAGAAACTCGGGTATCATGCACTGAAGAAGGAAATGTGAGTTTGACTGCTTGTTTCCTAGGGAACTCTCACTCAAACTGATTTTATCTGTGATAACCCTGTTCCTTACACCCACCCCTACACTACTGCCATGATAGCAGTAGGGTTGCTGTAATAATAATTACCTATTAATGGAAAAACTATCATATGTTAAACACTGTGCAAATTATGAGTCATTAAATTTAATTCTTGTAATAATTTTATGAGATAAACTTTATTTTCTTATGTTATATCCATGAGGCTCTTCAACCCTGAAGAAATTAAACACTTTGCCCACAGTCATACAAGTATTAGATTGAGCAACATGAAATGGTTGACGTTCCGCAGTTTTTCACCTCCGCACATGGCAGTTTCATATGGTCACCCCTGCTAAGTGGCAGAGCCTGGCAAGGCCAGGCCTGATCTGTGTAGCCAGTCACTGTGTCAGAACCTCACCACAGAGCAAGCTCTAGTGTAAAACAAACATGAGCCCGAGAAGATAGGAAACCTGGCAAGGACATGCATAATGCCACGTTTTAATAACGTCATTTACCTCTGCATGCCACCTTTAATTAAAAGGATATTTGAAACGAAGTGACTTTATACACCAAGAATTTAACCTGCATTTTTATGTAAGTACCTCTCTTTGACCTTATGGGAGATTGAGGTTAAAAAAAAAAATTCTTAGTAGTGTTTGACAGATTTTAAACATTATTCACTCACATGACATATATTTATTCTGAGTAATACCACGTAGAATTTCTTACAAAATTCTGTCCCTAAAAGGAAAGTTATGTTCTTTAACAATAGCAAAGAATGCATATAAGATAAGCGGACTGAGGAGATCTCTGCAGATTTACGCCACCGCAACAACTGGAGGGTTTAATTTAATCACTCAGGCATTTCCATTAAAATGCTGTAGGCTGAAAGAATAACTTCTAAAGAAATTCATAAAACATTTCTGATTTGTGATGGATTTAACTGGCTTAACTACCAACTATTTTTCTATTGTCTAATATTTTAAAATATCCTAATACTCATTGAATACCAGAAGGATGATGCCTATCTAAATGTAACTACTTAATACCATGTAATGATAAGAATTATCTGTCAATAAGAACTGGAAAATCGCATGGGAAAAAAAGCAGCTTATCCTTATAATGTGGTTTAGAATTTGTTAAAAGGATTGCCACATAGGTCTTCCTGTTATTTTTCCTTCAAAAAACTATTTACAGATTAGAGAATATCAAAGAATCATATAAAACAGCTAACTTAGCTCATTTATATATGTAAGAAATGTTATGAGACTGCTAAATTTGAAAAAAAAAAGTTACGAGAATTTTAATTCAATCTTCTTTATTTTTATAAGAAATATGAGCAAAACTACCAAGTGCTTTATTACAGTTCTAGTGGTTTTTAGCCAACGGTTTGTTCGTAAACTGGGGTGGGGGAAAGACATGAAATACAAGTACCTATTGCTGCTGACTAAATATTCCCTGGGATTAAAAATTTGACCTACCTGAGAAATTATCTGTCCTTTCTGCCTCCGAGGGATCTGTTTATTCTAGTTTTCCTGAGAATCCAGTGGACTACATAACAAAAATTATTTCTTGATTTATAAAATAGGCCTCACCCACCATCTTCAATTTTTACATGTGAATATAGGGTCATTTCACTTCAGATTTATAAAATATAAAAATATGAACACTTAATCATTACCCAGCTGAATCTAAACACCATCTTAAATGAGTAGCTTCTAAGTATAAGTCCAGTAGGGGGTAAAATATCATAATAAATGTGCAAATCTAAATTCACTTTGAAAATCATCACTGGAAAAAGTAAGAAATTACTTCAAAAATTCAGAAAAATATGTGTTTTTTCAGCACACACCTCCCTAGTATAACTCACCATCTTACCTATGTTTCATAATTTTTTTACAATTATTATCAACTTCAAGTCCAAGTCTGACCCATTTTACAAAGTTTTATCCTGCATTTGATCGTTAAAATGAAGCTTTAAAGAGTAATAGAAAGAAAACTACATAATAATGTAATTGACACTGTAAACTAAAGATTGTAAAATATAATCTAGGCCTGTATGGTGCCAATACTTTCAGTCCTCTTTCTGCTGCTATTAGCTGTATCCAAAATAAGCTAAAACAGAGCTAATTTGAGGTATGTTCTAATCTCTATGTAGAGTAGTATAATAAATTTAGATGAACTTGTTTCAGAAGCAGAAACGATTGCTGCCAAAAAGTAAAAAGGGAGAAAAGTAAAGTTCTCTCAAAACTCTTTTTGTTTTGAATGTTGGCATAGTTACTAAAGAGAAATTTATGTTTTGAAAACTTTTTCTTAGATGTTAAATACTGTGACCGATTGTGGTGGTGGCTAAAAGAAGAATAAGATCAATGAGATTTTCTTTTATAAACATCTTTTCAAAACCCATCCTTACTAATTATTTCCCTTCCACCTGCATTAGACTTAAAACATTCTGCACAGAGCCAACTTTATCACTTAAGCTAATTTTAGTTATAAAGTTTCAAATACAGCTATAGGTTGAATTTAATTTCTAAATGTTCAGCCAAAGTCTAAATTTAACATCTCATCTTTTAAATGTGTCTTGTGGGCAAGCTACATAAAACAAATGAATTGCTAAATAATCCTAAAAGGATAAATAGTAAAGGGAATTGTGTTAATTAATTTAGTTCTAGAACGGCATTCTCATTCCTAGTATCTGCAGAACATTATGCTGGAAGGGTTTTTGGTTGAGCATTAACAATTCTAGAATATTTCAGAGAAGGGAGATTAGAGATCATTGAGTCCAACAGTCTTCGATTTTTAAAATGAGGAAACTGAGTTCCAGAGATGTTGAGTGCTTTGCACAAGGTCCTATGGCTGTGAAATTAAGTTTAGCCTAAAGCCACCGCTTTATTATTTTAAGTTCTACCTAAACGTTTCTCAAAACGTAGTGAACTGTAACCTGATTGGATGTGTAAACAGACTGTAACGCACTCTTGTGACAAGTTGCTGACCCTCTGTCAATCGCAGCAGCCAAGTTTCAGCCAATCACAGGTGGCCAGCTGCTCAAACTGTGCTGAAATGAGGCAAACCAAGCCGTAACCAATCCGGCTGTTTCCATGCCGCACTTCCGTTTTCTGTACGTCACTTCCTTTTTCTGTGCATAAATGTTATCTGACCACGTGGCAGCCCTGGAATTGTTCTGAATCTGTTCCGGTTCCAGCGGCTCCCTGATTCGCAAATTGTTCTTTGCTCAACCCCCTTAATTTGTCTTAAATTTTTCTTTTAAGATGGCTAACTAATAACAAAATTGGGACAATACTCCAGGTCACCTGACTCAAATTCCATCGAATTTCTCGTGGGACCACGCTTACGTCAAAAGGCTATGAAAATAAATGTATTCATTAGAGAGTTTTGCAAAGTGTGTCCCTTGGAGCTCTAATGATCCTTGGAGCTACCCCAGGGATCACAGGAGGTTAAAAGGAAGATGTGCCGCTCCATACCCACTATTACCGAAGCATTTCTTCTGTTTTTCTGCTTTATACAGTGTTATTTTGAATATTATATTTCATGTTTGAAAATATTCCCTTACCAAAAAAATGACGCTTGAAAATTAGTTCCCTTGCCAGGCACAGCAGCTCAAGCCTATAATCCTAGCACTTGGGAGGTTGAAGAAGGAGAATTCTTGAGGCCAGGAGTTCAAGACCAGCCTGGGAAACATAGCCAGTCCCTGTCTTTACAAAAAATTTAAAAATTAGCTGAGCATGGCGACATGCACCTGTAGTCCCAGCTACTTGGGAGGCTGAGGCAAGAGGATCACTTGAGCCCAGAAATTCAAGGTTACAATGAGCTATGATTGGGCCACTGTGCTCCAGTCTCTCTGCCAAAAGAAAGAAAATGAGTTCCCAATCCCTGGTTCCAGCTGGTGGAACTAAAAGCCTTCCTCTACCAATACCTAAAAGTGACTGAAGAAAATAAAATAAGCATTCTTTAAGGGCTTATGTGACCTTCTAAAAATACTTCAGTGTCAGAAACACAGAGAGATTGAAATATCCGGAATCTCTTGGAAATGGTTGTCCTTTTCTCAAATGTGTAAGTGGAGTACCAGCAAAATAGAACAGAAGAGATGGGAAATGGTAATATTTGAGGAATAATGGCTGACAACATTCCAGAAAAGAAATTTAGAAAACACAATGTGTCCTAAGCAGAATTAAAACAAAACAAAACACCAAACTTCAATATATGAGAGAAAAACTGCAGAACACCAAAGATAAGGAGAAATTATTAAGTGTGAGAGAAAAGACATATTAGCTATAACAGCTGACTCGCAACAATAACGCCGTAAAACAGTGCAGTAATCAGTAACCACTGCCTAAAAACACTCTCAAGAATTAAGGATGAAATAAATTCATTCTCTACCAAATACAAATTGAGTTCATTCCTTACAAACCCTCATTGAAAGAAAGTTCATAATTGATGAAGGAGGAAACTGAATCCATAAGAATGCAAAAAGCAAGAGGTAAACATGAAATTTTTAAACATATGCGTCAATCTAAGTAAGCATGGTGTCAATCTGTTCAGGCTGTTATAACAGAACACCGTACACTGGGAGGATTATCAACAACAGAAAGCTATTTCTCACAGTTACTGGAGCTGGGAGGTGCAAAATCAAGGCACTGCCAGGTTAGGGATCTGGTGAGGGCTCACTTCCCAGTTCATAGACAGCCATCTTCTGCCTGCATCCTCATGGAGCAGAAAGGAGCAAGACAGCTCTCTGGGGTCTCTTTTGTAACAACATTGATCCTATTTGTGAGGGCTCCACCCTCACGATCTAATCACATCCCAAAGGCCCCACCTCCTAATACCATCACACTGGATTTGAACATATGAATTTTGGGAAGACACATTCACTCCGTAGCACATGGACTTGATAAAATAATAATTATCATAATAACGAATTTAGTGGTATAAAAATAATGTGGAATTAAAATGCTATAAAGCAGCAATATACTAGTCCTCCCTCAACCTCAGTTTTGCTCCCCATGATTTCAGTTACCTGTGGTCAACTTTAGTCAGAAAATACAAAATGGAAAATTCCAGAAATAAACAATTTAATAACTTTTAAATTGCACGCTGTTCTGAATAGCATGGTGAAATCTCATGCCTTCCTGCCCCATCCCACACAGAACATGAATCATCCTCCTGTCCAGGCATCCACACTGTATAGGTGACTTGTCCATTAGTCATTTAGTAGCTATCTCAGTTATTAGATTTACTGTTGCATATCACAGTGCTTGTGTTCAAGTAACTCTTATGTTACTTAATAATGGTCCCAAAGTGCAACAGGAGTGAGGATGGCATATTGTTACAATTATTCTATTTTATCATTAGCTATTGTTGCTAATCTCTTACTGTACTTAATTTACAAATTAAACTTTGTCATAGGTATATATGTATAGGAAAAAGCATAGTGTATAGAGGGTGAACACTGAAGTACTATACATGGATTCAGGTATCTCCTGGGGGTCTTGGAACATATCCCCAGTGGATAAGGGGGGACTACCGTACATAAATCGGGAAGGAGGTGATTAGAATTAAAACATTATAAGGATTTGAATATTTTTAAAGAAGATAAAAGTAAACTCAGACTCGGGGGGGAGGTGGGGTAAGGGCAACATACATAACCTAAACATCTGTACCCCCATAATATGCTGAAATGAAAAAAAAAAATAAAAGTAGTAATTAACATCAGACTTTTGAAAGCTAAGTATTCATTTCAAACATATAAGGTGTAATCACTAAAAGAATAAAAACAAAATATATAACTTTCAATGCAGTAGAGAGGGGAAGGCAAAATAAATATTAATGAACTAAGTAGAATATAGGTAAAGGGAAAAAAATGAAGCAAATACCAAACAAGATAAATAAGAATAATAAAAATTATGTTAGGATCAAGTGTAAATATTTTAGTAATCATCATAAAGAATCGGACCATATACGAGTTAAAAGATTTTGATTAAAAATATGTAACTAGGTGATATTCAGAAGAAACGTACTATAAAGAAACAAAATAGCTGAAACTAAAGAAATGAAAAAGACAAATCACACAAACTCTAACAAAAGCAGTTTGGAGTAGCTATGCTCCTTTCCAACAAAACAGACTTTAATAAAAAAAATACGTTGTTAATGGTAAAAGGTAAACTCCACATATATTTTTTAAAAAGGAAATATTTACCATGATAATATAAAAATTCTGAACTTGTATGCCCTTAATAACATAGCCTCAAAATATATAAAACAAAAGTTGAGAGAATTATATAGATATATTGACAAAATTCATGTGTTAGAGATTTTATCTTTTCCATGAATATCTATCGCTTTATCAGTTAAAAATTAATAAAGAGAAAAATATTTTAACACAGCAAGTTTGATACAATACTCAGAACCTTCTATATAGCAAATTTAGAAGTAAACATTTTTTTTGAAATCTGTGGATGTTTTGTGCTGAATTGTTTTCCTACCCCCCACCCAAATCCATATGTTGAAGCCCTATTGGATTGGACCACTTCCTCTGCACCACTTATCTGTGCTAATCCAAGCCACTGTTGATCCCTCCTAGAATATCGCAGTAGCCTCCCAACTGGCCTCCCTGCTTCTGCTCTTGCCCTCCTCTTTCCAAGCAGTAAGCAGACACTGGTACAGTAACCATAACCAATAACTATTAAAAACTTAAAGCCAATCATGTCACTCTGCTGCTACAAGCCTCCAATGTCTTCCTCTCTCAATGAGAGTAAGAGGTGAAGTACTTACAGTGACTTTTCAGACCCTACCTGGTTTGTGCATCTGTTACTCTTCTGAAGTGATATCAAACCTGCCAGCCGCAATCCAGCCACTTTGATGACTGTGAGCAGAAACACCCCATCCTACTCCAGATAAATAATTTGTTATGTGTGAGGCCATATTACTCTTGTAAGTACCTGTTACTCTTCCGTATCATTTCTAAATTAGTAGGAAGATACTCAGTCTACTCCTTATTTTCCATATCAACCAAGGGGAGGATGACAGAGATAAACCCAGAGTTATTTATTTTTGTATTGACAGTGGTACTCGTGGCTTGGTATTTACATTTGAACAAGTGCCTGGAGGTCTGTCTGAGAAGTCACAATACTCAAAACCAAATACTGCAGACATACCATGAAGACCTTAGTTGGAATGTAGGACAGTAAATAACTTTTCTGTACTTGCTGGGATTAGACAATAGCACTTCTCAACTGATGGAAAGTGTGAAACTAAGTTTTGCTTTTAAAATATCAATTACCTATCTTTATTATTTATGTGTCCCTATGCATGGAAACATTGTTTAGGTTTCAAAAATTTCTTGTCTTCTAGCTCTGCTACCAAATTAAACACCGCATATAGAATTAACAGTAAACAGAAAGATATGTCTTTAGTGATTATGGTTATGAAAGATATAATTAAGCACGGTAAATATTTATGTTATCCTGAATTTATAGCAAGAATTGAAATAAAGATGATCAGGAACCAACTGAGATGTCACCAGGGTAATCTGCGACATCTGATTTCTACCACTCCGCTTTCTCAATAAAGGTGCTACTCGACACTTGGTAGCTTAAATAGAAAGAGAGAGAGAAATAACAACTCCCTATCCAGACAGCAATTCGGCTTATCATTTCGTGGAACAATTTCTTAGATTCTCACATCAAATGAGAACTTGTTTATTTATTTGAATTTCAATGTTCTCCCAATCAGGCAAGTTTCATAATGTTTTGAGTTTTGCTACTAATAGGTGCAGTAAAAATGCATAGTAAATACTTACTTAGTGGACGGAACAACAGTTACCAAGAAGGGCATTGGCCTGGGAGCCCAGCTATTTTTAACTCCGTGTCAGCGTGGAGCTCCATTCACTGTATGAAAGCTGCTCTGAGGCCCATTGAACACTGTGGAACATTTTCCCAGTGGATCAGCCAGTTTGCAGAACCAGGTGTTTCTGTAATTGTGACACTGTGAAAACCATTCATAGAGCTCTGTGGTCCTTTAAATTCTCCCTCCACCTGTGCTTTTTGGTTGAGTCCAGTGGCTGCTTGTACTTTTCAGGGATCTACTTGTTTATGTAGGTGCGTTTCTTTGTTTCTGAATTTATTTTGCTACATTTTAAAGAGGAAAATTTATAGAAAAAGATTTAACAAGCTGGTGTTGGGAGTCGCTCACGTTTCAACCAGGTGCACTCCTAACGTGCAGGTGTGAACCAATGAGCAGGTAAGGAAAGCATCATGGGAGCAGCAGGCTCTGAAGGATTAATTGTGTATGTCCATAATGAATGTATCCCAAGGTGCATTTTAAACATCTGTTATAAATTGAGGCATTTTCCTCCTTCCCCCTCAACTCTTTCCAGTTTCCCTGTCATTTATATACATAAAGTAAGCATAGCCTGTATTTGGATATCATGGGAATAAATGTCTCTTTTCATTATTATGAAATTTAGTTTTATAGGAATTTTAACTTTTAGGCAACAAACACATTTTTACTCTTCTAAATGACCAATTATTTTTATACTTGTAAATATTTCATTTCCTCTTAAGAGTACTATATTAAGGACATTCTTAATCCTAATTTTTTCTCACATTAGATAGTCATATAATCCCCTCGCCCAGATCCATACTTTTAAACTTTTTCAAATGAGATAATTTTTTCATCTATATTACTTAGTTTGCTTATTCTGAAAAACTTGGAAGATATCCACTATTAAAATCCAATTTCTAATTAAAAAAACTTTTTCTTGTGATTCAATAACATATTATTTTGTTTTCTGTATTTCATATTTTGGCATGTTTTAGCTACTTACTTTTCCATATAATTTATAATGAAATAATATTTTGGTTAGTTTTAATTTGTATAGTCATACTAATGAGACTTTTTAGATGTTTATGTTTAATTATGTTTTTATCATATAATGCAATGTTCTACATTTGGTCTTAGCTTTTTTAAATAGCATTTCTTGCAACTAAGTCAAAATATATAATTAGAAAACAGGAATGGAAAAAATATAATTTGGGGTGAAATTAAATACTGTTCTAAATCTAAATAGAAACCTTTCTTCTCATACTTTAAGTGGAAAAAATAATGGTTTGTGTTGATGAATTTTTATTTTTTTAGAAAAATATGGCCGTTTCCTTATGTCTTTTTGAAGATTTTAACATTTATATCTACATGCACTCAGCATTTGTCATTAAAAAGCAAAAGCAAACATTTTAATTGTACTGACATTTCCAGACGTTAAAGTGGAAATGCATTCCACAAATGTATTTACACCCCTACCACCTGCAACACACGGTCAGACATCTAAATGTTAATGGGACCAGTTTTTTTACATAATAGATGATTGGAATGTCATTGGTTTGCAGAAAATATGCAACAATCAGTATCTGATCATTTGAGTGGAGGAGGTTGTGGTTGTTCGCCTTTTTTTTTTTTTTTTTTTTTGCTTAAATAACAGAATTTTATTTTCTCACAGTTGTGGAGGTTGAAGGTCCAAATCAAGCTGTAGGCAGGGGTGGTGTCTCCCAAGTCCTCACTCCTCGGTTGCAGATGGCCATCGTCTTTCTGTGGCCTTTTCTCTGTGCATACACACCCCTGGTGTCTCCTTGTTTTTTTATAAGGACTCCAGTCCTATTGGGATAGAGGCTCACCCTTATGACTTCATTTCATCTTAATTACCTCTTTAGAGGTCCAGTCTCCAAATAGTCACGCTCGGGGTTAGGGCTTCAGCATGTGAATTTGGGGGAACACAATTCAGTCCATAGAGCAGGGTGATTGAAAAGAACACAAAATTTCTGTTAATATTTAAAAGGCATGAGTTCTATCCGCTTTGTGCTAATAGGGCAAATCATGTAATTACTCTAAGCATCTCTTTTCTTACCTACGAAATTTTTATAATAATTAATTTATATCAAATTTTTTGTAAAAAATTATTGTTATATTTGACCCAAACTTTAAATTGTGTATTGCAGAAATTTATATTGAGGGAAGGTAACAGAAAATAAGGATTATTTCTCAGTAAATTAAAGTAAAGTAAAGGATGCCATTAAAACTTCAGAGTTTAAATCAGGGGGTGCAGATTGGCAGCCCCTGGGCCAGAAACAGCTTGCAAACCGGTTGTTGGTCTGCGCAGTGTTTAAAATTTTTTAAATTAGTTGCCAACCTTTAAAAGTCAATTGAAGTCACATAAAAATCTGGATTTCCAACTTAGACTCTTTCTAAGCGTGGTAGTAATAGACAGGCCCCGAGTTTATATCCTAAGGTTGCCACCAGGGACATAGCTTTTCCAGTAAGCCACATTCTCTGTTGTGTTGCACACCGGGGATTGCATTTATTGTCACATTTGTGCTGTTGTTGACGGAAATATAACATTACTTATCCTGGGCCTCCAGGTTGTGGCCTCTTGATCAACCAGTTGTATTAAACTATAGGTCGTTGAATAAAGAAGCAATAAAAAAATAAGTCTTTATAGACTTATTTTTAGTTTACTCATAAGAAGGAATAAAAAAAGTCGTAAGAAGTTATAAAAAGGGATAGAATGAAAATAAAAACATCCACTCAATAATAATACATGTAAATTAGGGGAACCCTGTTTATACTTGTGGATATTTGGATTCTCACTATAAAAATAAACTGTACAAGCTACACGAGCACACTCACTGCAAACATCTGTACACTCGACATTGATATATTAAGAGCCTCTGTTAGAATGAACATTCTTCCTCCCGCAGTTTCTTCAGCTGGTGTTATTTTTTTTTTTTTGATTGAACTATTAGCTCTGCTCTAGGGACAGTAGCACCACTGAAATCCTCCTTCATTCACTGGGAAATGAAGATGAATGCTTGGGAGAAAATAAGGCCGACTCTGATGGACTTCACAGAAATAATCAGCATCAAGCACGCAACCTGAACATTAGAGGCTGAAAGGCTGGTTTGGAAGGAGCTGAGAACAGAGCTGCCTGCTGCCCTGCGCTGACTCATAGCTTTTAAACAAGGCCTTGACTCAGAGCTATCAGGCTAGGGCTGCTGTTTCCCTGGCTCAAGATAAGCCTGTCTCTTTTTATCCAGAGGTTGGGCCTGCAATTTAACATAGCAATGACAGCGATAGTTATCCCCAAAAACATCCTTCACAACTCTTTTCTAATACAAATCACTTATTCTTTGTGAAAGATGCGTGAGTCATGCATGGAGCACACTGCCCATTAGTGGTGCATTGTTAATTTGCTCTGTAATTAGTTTAGTGGCATATAATTATTTGAGGTCAAATAATAATTAAATTTTTGTACACTCCTTTTTTTCACTGGTAAATTACCACTGGACCACCCTCCATGATTAAGGATCTCTAAATAACACACAGGATGCTTGCTCTATAACACAAGGAAGTGTGTGATTTTTCCCTACAAAAGGCCCCTTTAAAACAAAATCTCTTCATAAAAAGAATCATTTTATCATCATTGTTTAGAACTCTCATTTTAAGAATAAAAATCATGGAATGAAATATCATAAACTTTATTTATCTAATTGAGTTTTCTAAAGAAAATGTAGAAAACACATCAAGTTTTAATTTTTAGAATAAATCACAAATAATAATTAGACTAACAAATATTAAAATAAACGTCACTGTAAAACCTCTACTAAAAAATATTTAAGTATTGACATAAGTAAAGTTGGCTTCCACAATTACCTTAAATTAAATAAATCATCTAAATTACCCTTAGCATTTCTTTTTTTCAATAATCAAGCATTTGATTGTTACATACGATGATTTTCCTAAAGCTTCATAATGTTCTGCTTAAAAATTCAAACCTAGATATTTATTTTCTTATTTCGACTTAGGAGTTATAGAGAAACTATATTCATAATAATATTTTTAAATATTTTGAATTATATTAAAACAAAATGTGATTCTGGAAATATAATTTAAGAAAAGTAAGATTAATATCATGTCCTAAGTACTGAATGACCAAGAAAGATGTCTTTGGATAAAAAAAAAAAAAATGTTTTCAGTTTTTCACCCATAAAATTAGATTCTTGAAATTAGAAACTATATTGCTACCAGGTTGCAGTCAATTAGTAGCTCTGAGCTAACTGATTAAATTTTAGTACATTCCATAATCATCCCTAGAACAAAAATACTTCACCTCAAAATACATTTTGATTTTATCAATATTTGTAGAAGAATTTCAACAGGCACTATGCTAAGTTTATCCTTAGGTAGGTAGGTCTTCATCGATTTTGTCACTTGATTAGAGGAAAAAATGTTCTCAGGAAGAAACTTTACGAAAAAGAATATAATGCAGCCACATCTAGTCATTTAAGTAATTCTTACAAGGAATTTTACTAACAAAGTACTTTGCGAGATTATTTTTTATTAACGTAACTCCTTTGTAGAGAACTGACATGAATGAATGAGACTTCCCAGTAATCGTGTGCCCACGCTTACTTCACACATAGCTATCCACACGTGGAGTTTGCCCATTTACAGAGGGGTTGCCAAAATGCAAAATAGCCCTGCTGGCCCTGTTCCAGCTGAAGCCAATCTGAATCATTATGAATATTAACTTGGACAAAACTAACTTACCCCTGGCCAAGTAGAAGTTAATTTTGCTGCATTTTCCCTGCTTTCATGTAATAAGAGCAAAATTCTCGAAGCTTAACAGATTTCTTCTTTAGCCTGTTCATCATAAATCAGAGACAACTGTAATACCTTATAAAACTATAATCGCCATTTCGAATGATTTTCAATGATGCTAACTTGATTTTTACTTTAAGGCAAGACTGTTTTAGCTATTTGCCCAAGGGAAAATTATGATCCTGTATATAGGCCATAACAAAGAGGAATGTCTATTATTCACACATGCTCTATTCTATTTAGCTAAGTGGAGATTGCAAAATTTTGTCAACTCGGGCTTGCAATCAACCTTCTAACTCTTTTCATTATTGTTTGATATGCTCCCTTCGGGTTACATGTAATTTCTCCTCATGGCTTACATAGAAAGTGACTATGTATGGCACACTGGGGTGAAGATCAGGCTACCTCGGTGACGGCTACCAGCCCAGGGATGGCCTTCATGGTAGAGATTTTTTTTCTGCCCCACCTGTAATCTATTTGTACCTCCTCAACTACGAAGCTCTGGTATAGATCCTCGTAAACTGGCATGTGTGCAGTATGCAAAAGAATGACAGATTTTCAGTAACTAAGGCAGACCCAGAGCTTTGTCCAGAGCGTCTATCTGCAGGTCAAGAATTTGGTTCTACTCCCAGCTCTGCAATCTCCTGTAGGTCAACTGACCTCGCCACAGTCATCCAACAAACACTGTTTGCTTACTGTGTGTTGGGCATCGTGTTCTATTCATGGGACCTAAGGAAATAGCATAGAACCACACAAAGTACAGACTCAGTTTATTCAAAAGAGGAGCATCTCTTGACCAGTGAAGAAAATGCGAGTAGAAGCGCACAATATAATATGATAATTGCCATGAGAAGTCCACGTATGAAAGGTTTTAATTACGTCTAAAAAGACCAGGGAAAACTTAACGAAGGTGACACCAAGACACATTTCCAAGGATTAAAAGGAATTCGTTGAATAGGTAAGAGAGTGTCTGAGGAGTAGTTTAAAGGGCAATGAAGAGAAAAAGAAGTTGTCATGAAAAGTAGATAACGGCCGTATTGTTAATATTTTGATTTTATTTCTTCATGACTTCTATATGATTAATATAAAAAGAGAAAGCAAGAGAAAAGAAAATGGAAAGGGAAAAGAAAAAAAAAAACCTCTTATGCTCTATTAAGGTATAATTTACTCCTGCAGAAACTGTATGACCTAAATTCTTAAAACTCTTCGATGGCTTTCTGATTGACTTTAGAAAATAAACACCGATTATTTGCCCAGTACCTCAGGATCTGGTCACTGCCTACACCTCTAATTTTATTCCATACCTCTCTTCCTTTGTTGGCTTGACTGCAATTGCACTGACCCGTTCCTGTTCCTCAAACTGGGCAAGCCTGTTCCTGCTGTAGGGCCCTTGCGGTGGCAGGTCCCTCACCAGGACCCCTTCTTTAAACCTCAGGTGACTGGCCCCTCTTTGTCCTTCTGGTTCAGTTTAAAAGTTACCTCCTTAAAGAGGCCTTCATTGGCCATCCCAGTCTAATGGGATCTTTGTTCCTAGACCACCATGCAATTCCTGCAAAACACCTTCTGCCAGCTGACATTTTCAAACTTATTTGTTTGTTGGAAATCTTTCTCTTTCAGGTAAGTTAGTAAAAGAAGTTCATAAGTCATTTTGGAAACTAAAACATCATTTCTTTGGAGCAGTGTTAAATCAACTTGTTTTAATGACAGTGATAGATAGCTCACACGAACAGTCTTGTTCGTAGGCTTTGAACAGTTTAACAGACAAAATGGGAAATAAAGTATTAATAAAAGCTACAAAATATTTCAAAATCTAGTGTCCAAGCTGAATAGAGGTGTAATATGTGGTCCTTAGCCATGAAAAGTTACAGAATCACTGAATGAAAAGGTTCCTAAAACTGTTTTTAGAAACCGACTTGAAGGAAACTGACATCAGTAGGAGCTGGTGCCTTTTGCCAGTTTTCATGTAAACAGATTAGCGGATTAGAAAGAGGTGTGCTGTTATCCTTGCTCTAAACCGGCTCCTCAGTAGGAAGAGCGAGAGAAGGGGATATGTTGAAGAGGGAGTCCTTATGTAGCATTTATACCATTTTATTTTTATTCAAATTGTGGATATGTACAGCATACAAGATCAAAAGTTTCCTGCAGGCTGCATGAGAACCCCAGAGGCAACAAACTTCGACCGGCTCATCCTTTTATTTCCATCTTTACTTCGTTGGGGCTCAGAAAACAGTACCCCGAAATGAGAGCCTCAGAAGCAGAAGTTTTTCTGTGACCTTCACCTGTCCTCCTGCCTCCCCCGAGGACAGCCATAGAAACTAAAGTCCCTCTTCCCCAAGGTGGGTCACAGATACCAGAACCTCTCATAAAACCTGGAATTATTCTGTATAAAAACTGGCCATAAAGGAATTATCTGTCCTACCTTGTTCAACTGTAGGTCACAAGACCCCCATTCCAGAGAGGGCCCTGCCCACACACACAGCGAAGGATGCTGCTGCTCAGAGAGGCCACGGAGAGTCTAGACAGACAGGCCTGGCTGGGATCCCCGCTCAGTGTTAGCATCAGATCTGCCCTTTTTGTCCAGTCACATTTCTACGCAGCTGTGCATACATTGCTGAACCTAAGCATGAAAACGGCCGGTTTTCCCTGTATATTTGGGTCTTCATTCTGAAGGCTCCCATGTATACATGTTTAAAAAAAGTGTATATCTTCTCTCCTCTTAATCAATGTCTCATGTCAGCGATTTTTCAAGAAACTTTCGGGGGCCAAGGGCCTTGGTCGCTACAACTTCATACCCCTAAATAGCATGCTTATAATTCTATTTCTTGATTTTTTTAATCTTAGGTACCTATGGACTTCCTATTGTGGAAAAGAGGTTTCTCCTGATGTGCCCTCCTCCCTTCCCCACCCATAGCAGACACCTTCACTTTCAATTTCTCCAGCTTCCTGATTTAGTATGGCTTCATTCATAGTTACGTCAGTGTTCACTTCTCATGTCATTGTGAATGTGTGAACATATTCACGAGCTGAGCCATGTAGTTTAATGGAATTATTTGTTTTTCTTTGTATGAGTCTTATTTTCCCCTTCAGTTAATAATTGTCTTCATTTTGCTCATCTTGGTTTCCTAGTATCCTAGATGTTTCTTCAACAGGTTTCAAATATGTCGGATATTGTATGTGTTCTGTCCTCTTGAAGTCAGCCCACCTGGAGCCACCTGGCCTGCGCAAATCTAGCCTCCTTACTGCACAGCCCGCCCTTGTCCATCTTGTGGTTTCCTTTACATAGAAAAGGACATGTTGGATTCCCTACTTTCTGGAAACCAAGCCATCCTGTTTCTGGATTTTGTCATACCTTTCAGAGACTCTCTAAGAAAGGATGTATAATAGGTTCATTTTTGAACTTTCATGTTTGAAACTGTCTCTTCTATTCCTCAAACTTGACTGCTAGTGTGGGTGGGTATAGAATCCTAGGGTGAAACACTCTTTCAGGATTTTGAAACCTTTGCTTCACTGTGCCTGTCCTTCCGGGTCAGTTACTGTCCAGAAGTCATCTGCCATTTTGATACACAATTCTTTACTGCATGTGATCTCTCTCTCTCTCTGCCACTGAAGTTTCTCCTTTCCTCAGGTGGTCTAAAATTTCACAGACCATAGCATAGATCTTTCTTCGTCCAGTGTGCTAAGCAATTGTTGGACTCCTTTAATTTAAAAACCAGTTCCCTTCAGTTCTGGAAAAACGTTTTAAATTATTTCTTTAATAATTTTCTCCCTACCGTATTCACTGCTCTGCCTTTTTAGAACTCCTTTTGGCCAAATTTTGAGCCTTCTGCATTGGTCCACTACCTTTTTTATCTCTCCTAAATCTCATTTATTTGCCTTTCAATACTAACTTTTGGAATATTACTTCAACTGCATTTTCCTACCCTTCTATTGAATGTTCACCTCAGCTACCATAATTTTTAATTTCCAAGAGCTCTTTTTTCGTAATATGAATGTATCATTTTTTCTTGTCGTGGTTTCATGAATGCATTATTTTCTCTTATCGCTTTTAAATATTAATGATAGAGTTTTCTTTCTTTGTTTTTGAGATTTTCTTCTCTTTACATTAACGTTACAATTGCTTTCAAGTTCCCTTCCCCGACCTGGTTTCTTTTTCTGCCTGTTTTTCATTTTAGAGACTTTCCTTAGATGTCTGGACATTTGGCCAACCAGAGGAGTACATATGAGCGAGGGGGGCTTTGCTACAGGTAACCTGCCTATGACCCTTCTCGTTAGTATCCTTAGATCTGTTTTCATGGTATAGTTTGATTCTCCAGGAAAAAATCTTTCAAACTTCTGCCTTGAACGTGTTAGCCTGATTTTTATTGCCTGGGAGCTGAATAAGAAAGGAAGAAAGCTGGATGTCTCAGTTTAATACGTACCTTCCACCCAGCCCCTGTTTCTAGTATGGTATCCCCACCTTCAGCTGGGCTGGCTGCTTCTTCCCCCCAAGTTTACCCGCTCCAGGGTGCAAAACCCCAGCTTCTCCTAGGATCATGGAGAGTATGAGTGTGTATGTGTGTGTGAAGCTATTGCCCAGCTATAAGGAGTGGTCTGATTACTTCTTAAAGAGACTTCCAACAATTTCTCGTTCTATCCACTTTACACCATAATGCCTGTTCCGACAGACTCCTACGCCCTTTAAGGTTCTGTGGTACAATTCAGTAAGTTTCTGCACGTCCCCACATTATGGCTCAGGTTTCACCTTTCCGGAATCTGTTAATTTAGTTTCCACTTGCCCCATCTGCTCCCGTTTTATTGTGTGTTGAGCACATAACATGTTTCATACCTTTTCAGTCATCTGAGTGGGTTTTCAGGATGGAGAAATGGCAGATACTTATCTTCAATGTGCCAGTTAGTGCCTTCCATAGCTGCGGTAATTTCACGAAGGTGAAAAAACAGAACAAACCAAAACATTTTTCAGTCCCAATGCAGACAATTTCCAAATTAGTGAATATTTCTGGATTTTTTTAAGTAGAAGTGAAGAGAAGGGAACCAACATTTATCAAGCAGTGGGTTAGAGAGTATTTGCTTGGTAGTTTATATACTTTAAGTTTTCATGATATGCCTACAAAATGGTTATTGTTATTCCCACTTTAGAGATGGTAACCTGAGCTTAAAGTGGCTAAGAAACTTACAGTTAGATCACCGGGAAGGGAAAGAGCCAGGATTTGGAACCAGTCTGTGTGATGTGAAAGCTGTCACCTCTCTGTGAATGAGGCTGACTCCATTATTCATAATCATTGAAAACTCGTTATAAGAACTTTAATAACAAATAGAAACTAAGTGTGTACCTGGGAGATGACTAGTCCTGTAAATGAAATAAATATCTTTTCATGTTTTAGAGATGACCAAGCTTAGATCTACAAATTAAAAGTATACAGGAAAGGTTATGTTGTGAGACAGAAATGACATTAGTATAATATCTGCCTTTATGTGCAGAGTACTGTGTGAAACACCTAACAACATTATCTTATTTAATCATAAAAACAACAGCATTTTTAAGATAAGGAAATGAGAACTTAGATTAATTAAATAAGATGGCCACAGTTTCACAGCTGCAAAAATCAGGCTTTGAAACAAGGTCTATCCATTCGACTGGCATGGTGGCATGCACCTGTAGTCCCAGCTACTCAGGAGGCTGAGGCAGGAGGATTACATGAGCCCAGGAGTTTGAGGTTGCTGTGAGCTATGATTGGGCCACTGCACTCCAGCCTGGGCAACAAGGCAGGACCCTGTCTCAAAAAATAAATAGATAAATAAATAATAAATACTAAGACTTACAAGATAAGACTCAGTAGAGACACTCTTATTTCTATTTCCTCCTTCTCATTTAAATATCAAAAAAATCATGTTAAAATATACTCAAAAACAGCTAGTGTGAACCAAAGGGTTAAACACCTTCCAGATTATGAGTCCCCCACCGTCTCCAATATTCCTGGGAAAAGATGAAGCGATAGTAGTGACAGCAAACCTGAGCCTCAGACACCAGCAAATCAGACGGCAGGTTCCGTGTCAGGAGTAGGAATTCTTCTCATAGGCTGTAAACATCACACTGTGGGGCTCTCTGCTGCCTCTCTGGGAACGCTGGGGCAAAATCTGTGAGAAAGCAACTGGATTAATGGGTGATCTGGGCATGGAATCAACTCCTATCCCTGGGATGAGAGGAGCACAAGAGAGTTACCTCTAAGTTCATTATCATGCAAAAATAGATCTGCAAACACATGGGATGCCTGAGTGCAACCTTGCAGAGTGTAAGTGGAGATTATAAAAATAGGAGCATTCACTCAGGCTGAAATGTTACCAAACTCCAAATTCAGCCACCTCCCGACTATCTCAATAGCGTAGAGCATCTCTTGGCTAAGTTATGACAAGGCACGCACTTACACTCCTGTTTGGACACATTTTACATGGAACTGGCATAGCGAAATAGCTTAATATACCTAGGCGTGTGTAACCATCACCACCTACCCAAGGAGAGGTTTATGATATTCGAGGTAGACTTGCAACTGTGCAATTTGCCACAAACCTACTCTCTTTGTGAGCATTGTGGGGTGTCAGAGTCCAGAATGCCATCTCCAGTGACCTCAATTGTGTCATACTACAAGCAGTTCTCAAGGTCTTCTCATTATTGACTGAGTTTGGGGAAGAAAAAAAGCAATTATATAACTCTCTTGTTCTTGTGATTTAATGCCACTGTGACCATGCTGAGCATTCCACTGGAAGGGATGAGTCTACCAAGGTTTACCTTCGTTAATATTTCCTATGTTTAAAGATAAAAATGCCAGGTTTTCCCTGAGCTCAAAGGAATAAAAAAGTAAATTTCATAAATCCCTCCAGGATTTAAAAACTATGCACTCAGAAAGTACTGATCCTCAGATTTTAGCATATGTAACAGACAGCTGGAGAGCTAGTATTCATGCAGAACTCCAGGCCCATGTCCAGAGATTCTGATATAGTATATATGGGGGAGGGGCCAGGAAAGTCCATTTTCAATAATTATCCCAGGTGATCTCGATACAGGTGATCCAAGAGCGCTCCATGAGAAACACTGCTAACTAGTGAAAAAACAACTGGGTCCTGGACACATGAGAGCCCGGTGATTAGACTCTAATGTTCCTCTGTAGAGTCCTTCCATGATCATTGGAAAAGTGGAGAAAGCAGCTGTGTAGAAATTGTTATGTACTCTGTTCCAGGAAAAATGAATGATCCCTTTCCTCTCTGCCCTACCAAGAACTATCGTCTCAAGATGTACTATAATCTCTTCTCTGAAAACGAAATTGGTGACTTTTATTTAATATTCACACTGTATTATAATTCCTTACCTAATGAAAATGACCTGAGAACTTTAGAAAGCATGATGCTGAAGAAGTAAATTATATCCATCGAGGTTTTCAGCATTTTCTACTTTCTATTTCCCATCTCACCTTAGAGTTGAATTTTGGTGGCTCGATACCCTGAACTTCAAAGAAAAATCTCAGTTAAAGGCTCAACATTTTTGGCGTCATCACTAATGGCCACTGTTATCACTGCTGACATGAACTCATGAACTGCTAGATAAGCTTCACATAATTCATATTACTCGAGATGTCAGGTAGGAGCACTTACCCTATCTCCCGTTTGACTTACAGATCTCATGTTTTCTTCCCTTATAAAAGGTGCCGTCATATCAGCTGAAAATTGAACTGTGGCTTAAAGTCAAGTGGTTGAGTCAATTAAAGCTATCCATAGATGTTTAAGGATACGATGCTCCACTTATCCCCTAGAAACTAGTGTATCATGGGAGAAAAGCTAACGCTACCCGGAGCCCACAGGGACCGTGTTAGAGATGAGCAGAAGGGGCAGGAAAGGGAGGGAGAGACGGGGACGGTCGTAGGTGCTGCAGGTAATAGGTAAATGACTGACTCGCCAAGACGCGCTCCCTGGCAGTTAGTAGTTGTTCAGTATTTTTTGTGGGATTTCAAAATCCATGAAATTTTCTAAAGGCTTTCTTGGGACTGACTACCAGTGCCACACACCAGGAGAGCCGCTCTGGATAGGACAGCACTGCCTAAGCACCAAAACAAAAAATTCATACGTCTGCTCTTTCCAACCTGCAGCACTAAAAAGAAGAGGCTGAAGAGCAAAGTGCAATTTAAAGAGTTTACTTGAGCCAACCAAAGTGGGGACAGCGGCCTGGGAGACTCGGACCCAAGTTACCTTGGACATGAGCTTCATTCAGCCTTTGTTACAAGGCTTCTATAGGGGAGGAAAAAAAGGAGGCCAGGCAGTGTGCCGATGCAAAGTTGTCTGTCTGGAATGCTCATCAATTTACAAAAACAACATTGATTAGTGATGGGTTATACATTGTTAACTATACATTGTTAACTCTAGGGCATGGGTTATGTCTAGCGTGGCACGATTAGGTTAATTTATTTTATTTTATTTTATTTTTCGAGACAGAGTCTCACTCTGTTGCCCTGGCTAGAGTGAGTGCCGTGGCATCAGCCTCGCTCACAGCAACCTCAAACTCCTGGGCTCAAGCAATCCTCCTGCCTCAGCCTCCCAAGTAGCTGGGACTACAGGCATGCGCCACCATGCCCGGCTAATTTTTTCTATATATATTTTTTTAGTTGTCCAGATAATTTCTTTCTATTTTTTTTAGTAGAGACGGGGTCTCGCTCTTGCTCAGGCTGGTCTCGAACTCCTGAGCTCAAACAATCCACCTGCCTCGGCCTCCCAGAGAGCTAGGATTACAGGCATGAACCGCCGTGCCCGGCCAGGATTAGGTTAATTTACAACTCCTTGTGGCGAGAGCAAGCAGTTTCAAGAAATGAATACATAGCTCAAGGGGGGAGTGGGGCGTGATTGCTGTCTCATTTCAATGTCTCTTTGGGCTTCATAATCTGAGATAAAACGACTCAGATAAAAGTTCTTTTCTTTTGTCAAACAGGATATAAGCCCCTCGAAGTTAGGAACCATCTTACGTCATTGTCATCCCCCTTACAATAGCTAGCAAGATGCCTTGCACAGTAGATGCTGATTAAGTCCTCAGAGGATCAAAGTCCCCAAATGTTCCTTCCACCTTGACCAAATCCTAGACTCTCCATTCCCAGCTTATTTACTGTCATGGAAGATGGCCAGTCCTATTTCCTGTGAACCATGGTTTCTACCATGACTAGTTTGTTAGGAAAAACAAACTGTTTTTCTTTACTCACTCTACGTCACACGACACTTCCGCTTTCCAGATGTACGCGGGGGGAGGGGGGGTTCCGCAATAATTCAACTCAGTTCTTCGGCAGACACCAATTGAGTATCCTATAGTTCAATCCAATTCTGACTCTATCTATCTATCTGGAGTTACCATCAGATCACCCAGATTTAGAGTTCAGTTCCCCAAGACTGCCCCTACTTCAAATGCCAACTGCTAATCCAGGCTGTCACCTGCGCTCTGACTGAGCCGTGATAAATAAGTAGGAGGTTCCCACGCCCCCTCCTCGGGTTTGATCATTTGCTTAAATGGCTCACAGGACTCGGGAACGGTTTACTTACTAAATTGCTTGTCTGTTATATAAAAAGAAAATACAACTCAGGAACAGCCGGATGGAAGAGATGCGCAGGGCAAGGTCCGTGGAGGGTTGTGGGGCTCCGTGCTCTCTCCACGTGCGCCATCCAGCCAGCACCGCTGTGTGTTCAGCAGCCTGGAAGCTCTTTGAACCCAGTTTTTTGGGGGTTTTACGTAGGCTTCATTCTGTAGGCATGATTATTAAAATCATCGGCTGGTACAGACCAGCTCCAGCCCCTCTCCTGTCCCCAGAGCTCTAACCACATGGTTGGTTGCCCTGGCAACCAGTCCCCATCCAGTGGCTTTCTAAGGGCTTTCCAAAAATCACCTCATTAACATAAACACAGCCGAGTTTGAAAGGGGCTTGTTGTGAATAACCAAAGACACTCCTTTCACCTTTATTGCTCTGGAGATTTTGCAGGAATTGAGGACAAAAGGTCAAATATTATAACAAAAGGGGCTCCCTTCACTCTTATCACTTAAGAAATTACAAGAGTTTTAGAAGCTTTGTGCTGGGAATGGAGATAAAGACCAGAAATATTTCTTATTATAAATCACAGTGTCACACTGGCCTTCAAACTAACATGGCAGAGTGATGATGTTCAGCAGGTTGGAACCACCTGTCTCCGGCGTGTGGGCCTCACGCTCACCTGAGTTCTCTGGGCGCCAGCCCTCCACTCCAGCTTAATGCCTCTAAATAGCACATATATTCGTGCATGCATCAAACAAACAGAAGAAAATTCACAGCTCATTTACACTCTCGTAGTTACATAATTATAAGTCTGCTGAGAACCATATCATATCTACCTCTTTACAGATAGAATACAGACTACATTGATAAGCTAACACTTCATCTCTCTTAGAAATAATTTGAAGGGCACAAAGATAGACCTTCTAAAAATCAAGATAACAAGTAAAGCAGGTGAATGCTTAAAAAGCATCACACAGCTATTACCTTCAGAGGAAAAAAAGGAGTGAGAAATGGAGGTGCACGTATAATCCTTCATGTAGTCTTAGGAAAAAATTCAGATATGTTTTTAAAAATTATACAGTCTGGACCAGGTGGCTCACACCTGTTATCTCAGGGCTTTGGGAGGTTGAGGTGGGAGCATCATTCAAATCTAGGAGTTCAAAACCAGCCTGGGCAACATAGCAAGACCCTGTATCTACAAAAATTAACAAAATACATACATATAAAAAAAAATCTATAAAAACTAAATTCAAAAATATACAGCTAATATTTGAGGGTCAGACCTATGAAAGGGAAAGCAAGTGGCTTTCATTATTTCCAACAGATTCTGTGCTTTAGGATTAAAGAAATTGATTCCAATTTACTTAGGTGCCCCTAGAAGCATAAATGGTCAGTCATCCTATATGTGTTGCTAAATTTTCTAACTCTGCATTTAATAGTGGGAACTTGCACAGTGTGCCTTATAGATTTGTACCAATTTTTTTCTGAAAGAATTTTAGGTATGTCGAGGAATTCTTGCTATTTCACCAAAAAAGCCAGCCACATGGTCATTAAAATTTTCTGTGGCATTTAAACTTAATATGACTAAGACTTGGTTATAAAATAAAATAACACTCCATATTGGGAAACCTTTTAAAAAGCTGAATGAACCTTTTTATTCTACATACATCAGACTCTTAATGGCTTTTCAACAGTTCAGGCCGTTTTGTGAAATTGGCCCAGCTGCTTCACATTAGCGGAGTGGTTTTGCTATAAAGGATGGAGTACAAGCTGCTAAGTCAAACTCCATAGCCCCGAAGTCGATTTTGTTATTTATTCCTTACGGATCTTACGGTTTGTTTTGTTTTCTACTTAATGAAGACTTTCCAGGAATTTTCTAAAGTAAAAACAAAAAGAAATCCATATTATGTGCTCCTCGATGAAAGTACCCAAACAATTCAATTCAATTATTTATTGAGTGTCTAACCATAGCTGGCAATAGGCCTATTAAAATATCAAAATATATCCTCAGAACTTCTGAAATCCCAGTGTGCCATTTCCCTGAAGTTGCAGAAACAAGGAAAATACTCCAGCGTAAATACATTGTTTTGCAAAGAGAAAAAATTAATATTGAATACAGCTCTTTTTATAACCTCAGAATTTAAAAAAAAAGAACACTTGAACAAAACTAGTTTTATTATTTAGTCTTCAGAATATTGCTTTGAAGTGGGTCCACAGTAACTCTGAGCAGGACCACTTAACAAGTAGAAAACTTAAGGAATCCCTTGCTACTTTTTTGTAGACCACATAGCATTGTACATTTAAAGCCAAGGAAAACCTTTACAATGGCTTAATACTGGCTTAATAAGGCCTACAAGGTCTTGTTATTTCTTCCTGCAGAAAGAACTCCCTACTTTTAACCTAGATTACTTTGATTTGAGTTAAAATTATTTCCATAATTGGGAAAAAATTAATAAGTCTTTCTTAGTAATGTTACTAAATCCTGAGATCTGTCCTTAAATAAGTAAGTAAACTTGTGGTTTTTTGCCGTTATAATTCCTGAGAAAAGCAGAAATCTGTTCAAATTCACATGCCCTCAGTGTGGGAGCAGCAGGGGAAATGCCACTCTGGCAATTGTACAGTAGCCAAAATGGACTCTTTTCTCTTTTTTTCCTGAAGAATTTAGTTCATTGGCCTGCATTGATAACATCATCTAAATTTAACTACCTGACCTCTTTTTAACTTTGTATTTTCATTCTTAAAAAAAAAAAAAAGACTACAGGCCAGAATATTTTCATAATTGGTAAAAGACCAACAATTTGAGATTAAATAGTTCACACATGGATCTCAAACACTTTCCCTAGCATCAACTGATTTTTTTAATGGCCACTGGAGCAAGAAAATATAATGGATACTCAAGAGGTATTTGTTGGTTTAGTTCCTATTTTATGCATAGGAGAATGACTTTGTTGCCATCTAGAAAAACCACATTGGAAATAATTAAATGAGTGTTTGGGATTAGCTAAACCTATAAATTAGATCTAGTGCATGACCAGACATATCAACAACTACAAAATGCAGTGGAGGGGATGGGGCTGGGAGAGAGAAAGAAAAAAGAAAAAGACAAAAGGCAGGAAGGAAGAAAGGGAGGAAGGAAGGAAGGAAGGATCTGTACATATTGCCTTGGAAAGGCAAAGAAACTTAAAGTTTATTTATATGTGATTGGTTACAATTCCACGTATTTGACTATTCTTTTATCATATATTAAAAATACGCTCTATACATGCTAAAATGACATCCTTACAGACATACACACACATACATTCAGCATCCTTTTATTCCCCCTTTCATTTATACATGTGGGCAAGGAAAAGGTAACATCCGAAATTCATCAAAATGAATCTTGAGAAGTTTGAAAAGATTGGCTCATGAAATTATAGAGACTGAGAAGTCCCACGATCTGCCATCTGCAAACTGGAGGCCCAGTTCCAGTCCAAGCCCGCAAAGGCCCAAGGACCAAGAGCACTGACGTCTGAGGGCTGGAGAGTTGGATGGCCCAGCTCAAGCACAGAGAGAAAATCTGTCTTTCCTCTGCCTTTGTGTTCTGCTTGAGCCCTCGATGGATTAGATGGCACCCACCTACACTGGGCAGAGCCATCCTCAGTCCACCAATTCAGACGCTGTTCTCTTCTAGAAATACCCTCAGAGACCAGTTTAGAAATAATGTTTTGCCAGCTATCTGGGCATTCTTAAGCCCAATCAAGTTGATACATTAAAATTAACCCTCATTGAGTATGAATCAATACTGTACATGCAGTATCATAGTATGACTTAACTGTTTCGTAATTTTGTAGAACAATTGTTTGTTGTCTACAAATAAATTATCATAGTGTACCATTTCTAGAATCTTATACTTCTAAAAATTATCAAGACTAAATAGAATTTTATATAGTTTGAGGTTTTTATTTTTATTTTTAAAGTGTGTCGAAATTATCCTTAAGCAAAATACAGATCTATAATGATGTTTTGAGTAAAGCCAAAAGAAAAAAAAATGAAAAGGATTCTCTCTTATCATGGCTATTAAGAACATGAGGTTTCTTGGCACATTTCAATCAAAATGAACAAATATTAATAGTTTCAGAGTTGAATCATTGAAAAACTAAAGCCAAATATTAATTTAAAAGAATGCTTAATGATAAGCAAAATCTAATCAATCATGGAAATTTTGTCTTTATAAACAATTAAAGGCTATTTTAATCTTACAAAGATTACTTATATTTATAGTAATTGGCAAGCCTATTGCTGTTTTTATAAATATAATATTTAATAAGTAATTCTTGTGATAAGGAGAAACAGTTTGTACTTTCCAGATGTTGTTAAATACGCAGAGACTAGCAAATTTCATTATTTATGAGGTTATTTTTTGTACTAATACAATACTTCTATCTTTTCTATTCACTTTTCATTCCTTTAAAAATTGACCAGTGATATTATCAATTAGATGATCTTTTTGTCATTTGTAAAGAGAATTCAGAGGTGGAAAGGGAAATTATTTATTTGTATTGTGAGCAGGCTTGCATTATCAAATCATTCTCCAATATAAAAACAAATAAATATAAAAGGAGAGAAGGTGACTGCTTTGAATTAAGCACTCACTGTGCATCAGAGATAAAACTATCCTGTTTGTAAAATACATTAAAAATCATGTAATAAAACTTGGCTTTTGTATCCACTTATAATTGTACTAAGACCTAAAAATGTGCCCCTTCTAAATAAGTGTAATATTTTTATCTGTTAACATGAAACCTTTGAATTGTTTCAAATATTTTGTTATGACATACTTATAGGAAAGTATGCAAATCTTAAGTACATAACACAATGATTCATACATAATTTTTTTACACATACATCTCAGATATAAATGATGATACATATCTTTATTACTACTCAGATAGAGAAAGAGACTGTTTCTAACACCCTAGAAGGTACCTAATGCACATCAAGGTCAGTAACCCCCAGAGGGAACCATTATTCTGATTTCTATCACCACTGATTATTTTTGCTTCATATATATGAAATCATATAGTACATAGTCTTTTGATTTTAGTTTATTTTTAAATCTTCTAATGTATGACCACAATTCAGTGACTTTTAATGTATTCACGAATTTGTGCAATAATCAGCACTATCTAATTTCAGAACATTTTTATCACCCCAAAAAGAACCCATACCCCTTAGCAGTCATTCCTCATTCTCTCGTTCCCCTACCCCTGACAACAGCTAATCTATTTTGTCTCTGTAGATTTGCTCATTCTAGACATTTCATGTAGATGATATAATATGATATGTAACATTTGCATCTGGCTTCTTTAATTTTGCATATTTTGAATGTTCATCCATGTGGTAGCATGTAACAGTATTTCATTCCTTTCAATGGCCAAATAGTATTCCAGTGTATGGATAAACCGCATTTTGCTTATCCATCCATTTTTTGATGGGTGGGTTGTCTGCACTCTTTGGCTGTCATAAACAATGCTACTATGAACATTTGTGCAGGGGTTTAATGGTGACATATGCTTTCAATTCTTTCTTAGCTAGAATTTTACCTGGGAGTAGAATTTTCAGGGCAATGGTAAGTCTGTTTACTTTTTGCCAAACTGTTTTCCAAAATGGCCGTTCTATTTTATATTCCCACCAGCAATGAGAAAGGGTTTCAGTTTCTCCCCATCTTTGTCAACAGTTGTTATTGTCTATCTTTTTTATCATAGCCATCTAGTGAGTGTGAACTGGCATCTCCTTTGGCTTTGATTTTCATTTCCCTAGAACTAATGATTCTGAGCACCTTCTATGTGCTTATTAGCCATTTGTATATCCATGTTCTTTAGAGAGATGCTTATTCAAATTCTTTGTCCGTTTTTATTTTCCTAACCCAAGGTCATCAAGAGTTACTCATATGTTTTCTTCTAAGAATTTCATAGTTTCAGCTCTTACATTTTGGTCTGCGACTCATTTTAAGGAAAGTCTTATACATGGTGAAAGGCAGGGGCCCAACTTTTCTTTTGCTTATATAGATCCAGTTGTCTTAAAACCAATTGTTGATTACTCAATTCTTTACCTCCTTGTCTTACCTCTCTTGTTGAAAATCAATGGACCATAAATATAAGGTAAATTTCTGAACTCTCAGCCCTATTTTGTTAATTTGTATGTCTATCCTTCTGTTAGTATCATGCTCTTTTGATCTGTAACTTTGTAGTAAATTTTGAAATCAGGAAGTATAAATACCCCAAGTTTGTTCTTCTTTTAAAGATTGTTTTTGTCAATTTTGGGTCCCTTGCATTTTCCATATGAAATTAACATGTTAATTTCTGCAAAAAAAAGAAAAAAGGCAACTGGGATTTTGATAGGGATTGTGTTGAATCTGTAGACCAATTTGGGGAGTATGGCCATCTTAACAATATTATTTTCTAATCTATGAAGATGTACACTTTTTATTTAGATCTTCTTTAATTTCTTTCAACAGTGTTGTAAGTTTCAGTGTACAAATCTTTCATTTCTTTTGTTAAACTTATTCCCAAAAATTTTTATTTGTTTTATGTTACATATGGAATCATTTTCTCAATTCCATTTTTGTATTGTTTATTGCTGGTGTATAAAAATACAATAGGTTTTGATATATTGGTCTTGTATCCTGCAACTTTGCTAAATTGGTTTATCCACTCTAATAGGCTTTTTAGTTGATTCCTTAGGACTTCCTCTATAGAAGATCATATCATTTACAAATAGAAATAGTTTCACATTTTTTTTTCCTTTGATGCCTTTTATTTCCTTTTCTTGCCTAATTTCCTTCATAGAACTTTCATTGTGGTATTAAATAGAAGTGATAAAGGCAGACATTATTGTCCGAGTCCTGATTTTAAGGGGAAAGTACCCAATCTTTAGCCACTAAATACATTGCTAACTGTGGGATTTTTATAGATGGTCTTTATCAAACTAGTTTACTCCTAGTTTGTTGAGTGTTTTTTTTTTTTTAAATCATGAAATGATGTTGGATTTTGTCAAACGATTTTTTGTGTGTATTTCGAGATTATCATGTGATTGTGTTCTTTATTCTATTATTATTATGTATTACATTGATTGATTTTTCTTATGTTGAACCAACTTTGCATTCTTGAGATAAATCCCACTTGCTCATGGTGTATATTCCTTTTTATATCTTTCTGGACTCAGTTTGCTATTATTTTATTGAGGACTTTGAGAACCAGCTTTTGGTTTTATTAATTTTCCCTGTTATTTTCTATTATCTGTTTCATTTATTTCTACTCTAATCTTTAGTATTTCCTCCTTTCTGCTTGCTTTGGGTTTAGCTCTCTCTTCTTTTTCTACTTTCTTAAGATGAAATTTTAGGTTATTGATTTAAGGTCTTTCTTTGTTTAATATAGGTGTTCATAGCTATAAGTTTCCCTATAAATACTGCTTTAACTACATCTCACAAAATTTGGTCTATTATGTTTTTGTTTTCATTTATCTCAAATAATTTTTTTCTAAATTTCTAATTTGTCTTTGTGATTTCTTCTTTAGTATATACTTTCCTGTTTCTAGTTTCTTTGTTCATCACTATGTCTGGTGAGATTTATGCATATTGCTGTTTGTAACAGCAGTTCATTATTTTTATTCACACTTCATATTCTGTTTAATGAATACATCACAATTATTATCCTACTGTTGATGGATAATGGGGTTTTTTTTCAATTTTTGTCTATTTGGAATAAATCTGCCATATCTTTTGGTGGGCCTACAAAGTCATTTGTCTTGGGACTATTTTCAGGAGTGAAATTGCTAGACCAAGGTAGGCTTAGTTTTAACACAATGTCCTGTGAGTCTATGATTCCTATTGTGGAACTCAATAGCTTGAATTCTAAGCAAAATAAGAAGCCATATGAGCTGCTGTGAATAATGTATCTGGAAGGCTTTACCTGAACCCTTCTACTTTACTTACTAAACATTTGGGGGCCATGATGCAATTATGTTTTTGTATTAATGTATGTGTGTGTAATTGACCTGCTCTTGTAAGAGTGTTTTGGGTTGAGTATTTACTTTGAAAGTTTTTACTTGTTCATTATGTTCAACCGTTTTAAATATTCAGGTTAACTCTATAAATTTAAAAGTGTGCACTATGTGCTTTCAAGTTTGGTGTTATATTGGAGAAAAGCTAAGAAAGGAGCTTGTATTAGTATATAGATGCTGGTTTTATTTTTAATCATTGTCCATATGGCATAATAAAATATTAATAGACTTAGGATATGAATATCCAGAGTAGTTAAAAATTGTAAGAAGAGTGCAAGGTCAGTAAACATAACAAGGATGATATATGAGGTAATTGGATCTTATGTTTATACAAAAGCAACAGCAATATATTAAAGACATATCTTTAAACATGCTTATAGAATGGATATGTATGAAAATATGAATTTAACACTCCTTTTGCCCTAAAGACTAACGTGCATTTTTAATGTAATGGATTGGAAGCAGGAAAAGTTCTAGTTTCCTATGTTTTCTTTTTGAAAATAATATGAGTGTGAGTGAATGTTTCTAGTTTCAGTGTATCTGAAAGTTCATTTATGTTCTACTATAAAGGAAGCAGATCTCTAGAGATGAGGGCTGATGGAAGGAAACATGCAGCTAAGACTACTCACAAGTTATCATAATGATTATAACTTTTTTTGCCCCCAGAAACGACCCTACAGGAAAAGTCTCTATCTAATGACAAAATCCAAATGGTTTCTTTTATTTGCTCTTTTGTTTGTGACCAGGAGAGTGTGTGGGAAAATAACCAAAATGTTCCTAGGGAGCAGGTCATTTAGCATAGAAAAATAAGCCTTCTCAACCCACTTTCATGTCTTACATTCTCTTGTTCCTTTAGGATTATTTTGAAGACATGTCTCACACATTCACTAAAAAGTAACATGCTTAACATTTTACTTTGTACTTTGTTAATAATTTTAGTGTATCCCTATAAAAACTTCTGAAATTTTCCCTAGATTGTAGTTCAGTATTTGGAAATTACAGCAACTAAATAAATTGTATACCAGTCTTTGTTAATTTCACCGGGTTTTCTACTACAAATGTATTTTCTGAAAAATTTGTAAAATAGATTCAAAAAAATCAAGACAAGAATGGCAGTAACTTCAAATTTACCTGAAAGCACACCAGCAAGGGTCACTTTGGAAAGCGTGCTTCACACATGCATGACACAGAGTTTCTATGAGGACATGACATGAAACAGTGGTTCATGATCAACAAGTCTTAGCAGCAGTTCTTCTGTTCTTAAGATGGGTAAATGAACTTTGAGACACACATGAATTTTTTTTATTAATTGCTTGTTACTTAGATAACACTTTTTTTTAACATCCAATAATGTTTCACCTAACCAAATATAAGATGACAAGATATACATCATTGTTGTCACTGTATATTATATTTTATTATACCCTCCATTGTAATCATCAACAATGATATTTGTTGATATCATTAGAAAATATAAGAGAATAGAAAAATAATAAAAATTTGCATTTGCTTTTATTGCCACTATCTGTGTATTTCTAGTGTGTTAATAACGTTCATGCCAGCGAAAGCCTAAAGTCAACAAAGTTGACTCCTGTCTTTTCTCGAAATCTAACAATATAGACTTATTTTGATAGAATAAGGCTTATTTCAAAAGTGTGTAACTTTCCCAAACTGGGGTTTTCCTCAACCAAAAGCCTTATTTTGAAGCGTCCTAAATATTCTTTAAATATCATTGCAAAGAACAACAAAACAAAATGTATACCAAATTAAGTAAGAATTTTCTGAAACTGTGTGCTCTGAAAATGCCCAAGCCAAATGAAGGTTGTAGCAGAAGAAGAAATTTTAAGTGAAAACTTTGTCAAAAAATATCATCCGGGAAGTTAATTCTTATTATTGTGCACAAATCATAATATCTTTTGCTTATAAACATCCTGTTCTAAAAAGTTCTTAGAAACTCATAGTTCAAAAGCACCAGAGAGTTTATGTGGTCCAGTGATCACTTATCATTGGATAAGTGGTTATCCAACCTTGGCTTCTACACTTCCAGCAATGGAAAACTTACTATTTATTATAGCTCACATTTTTAGAAACTTCTTCCTTATATTCATTTCTTAAATTTATTTTTGTATTCTTATATTTATTAAGGCCAAGCTCCTTGTCATTTTCTCCCTTTTATATTATTTCTGCCATCTGGAAATGTTAACAAAAACAACCATAGCAACAATCACTACCATTTATTGAAGACAATATGTGCCAAGAATAACAACAGGCATTTCACATAGATTTCTTCATTTAATCTTCACAACTAACCTGAGAAGTTGTTAGGTTTTATCATCCCCCATGTTTTCTAGATGACAAAAAAGGGTTTATAAAGCTCAAATAACTTGCCTACAGCCTGGGCAACATAGCAAGACCCTGTCTTTACAAAAAATTTAAAAAAATTAGCCAGGCATGTTGGTGTGCTCCTGTAGTCCCAACTACTTGGGAGGCAGAGGCAGGAGGATCACTTGAGCCCAGAAGTTTGAGGTTGCTGTGAGCTATGACGACACCACTGCACTCCACCCCAGGAGACAGAGAGAGACTCTGTCTCTAAATAAATAAATAAATAAATAATGAATAACTTGTCTGATAGCATATTGCTAAATAGCAAAGCTGTGTTCAAACCCAGATTTGAAAAAGCTAAGATTTTCATCATATTCTATCAGATAACAGTCTCTTATATATTTAAAAGTAATGATCATATCTTTCTCAATCTACTCTTTTTCCAGCTAAATGCACCCAGTGCCTTTCACACGTCTCCTATATTAATGTTTCCATGGTTATACTATCCTACCCACTCTGCTCTGAACACATTCAGTTTGTCAATACCTCAACAGAGTAAACTACCCAGAAGTGAGCACAATATTCCAAGTCTGCTCTACACAGAACATTGAAGCATGCTAAAACCTTCTTTTCTCTAGATATTAATGCCTCTAGTAATGAAGACTAAAATGGCATAATTTTTTAAAGCCTCATTATAGAATTAAATATAGTCAACAAATTCTGAAATCTGTTATAGGTTCTGCTGTTTAGTCATATTGCCCCAACTTGTATCTGTGCAATTGACTCTTTAAGCAAAAATGTTTACGCTTTTTTCACGTAGACTGGCTTCTACTAAATTTTGACTTTGTCCCTATTAATCTATGAAGTCTAACTTGTGGAAAGTATTTTAAATAATGAAATAACATCTACTGTATTTGCTATCCCTCAGAGCTTGCAGTCATTCTAAAATTTGACAATTATACAATCCTTTTATAGACCAATTCTATGTCTACACCCCCCCCCACACACACACACATATAGTCTTTTTTTTTTTCGGAATATTATGGGGGTACAAATGTTTTGGCTACACAAATTGCTTTTGTACAGTTTGAGTCAAAGTTTTAAGTGTGCCCATCATCGGATAGCGTGCGTTGTACCCCTTGGGTGTGATTTTGCTCATTCCCTCTCCCCCCTCACCTGCTGGATTTCTGTTGAGTTTTACTTCCACGTGTGCATAAGACTGTTGATTAATTAGTTCCAATTTAGTAGTGAGTACGTGTGGTGTTTGTTTTTCCATTCTTGTAATACTTCATTAGAAGAATGATCTCCAGTTCCCTCCAGGTTGTTACAAAAGGTATTAGTTCACCATTTTTTTTTATGGCTGAGTAGTATACATATACCATATTTTACTAATCCACTCATGTATTGATGGGCACTTGGGTTGATTTCACATCTTTGTGATTGTGAATTGTGCTGCAATAAACATTCGAGTGCAAGCGTCTTTTTGATAAAATGTCTTTTTTTCCTTTGGGTAGATACTCAGTAGTGGGATTGCTGGATCAAATGGTAGTTCTACTTTTAGTTCTTTGAGGTATCTCCACACTACTTTCCATAGAGGGTGAACTAGTTTGCAGTCCCACCAATAGTGTATGAGTGTTCCCTTCTCTCTGCATCCATGCCAACAACTGTTGTTTTGAGACTTTTTGGTAAAAGCCATTCTCACTGGAGTTAGGCAATATCTCATTGTGGTTTTGATTTGCATTTCCCTGATGATTAGAGACATTGAGCATTTTTTCATATGTTTATTGCCCATAGTCTTTCCTAAGAGGAGTGGCATAAGTCAGGAAGACATTGAAAGAGTTGACCAGATCATGAATAATCAGTGACTAAATGGATAGACGGCTAGTAAGACTCTGAGGAACTGATATTTTTGTTAAGTAAACTGATCAGATACCAAACACAGTAATCTATCCCTGGCCTAAATGTGACATTTCAGGAAGAACCTCTTCGTGAGGCCCCCTTCTCCCTGGCAAATATTGGTGGAGAAAGAAGTTACTAAGGGAAAAGTTGGAGAAATAATGAGAATCGTTTGCCTTAGATTGGTCCAAATTTCTGAATGATTAAAATGTGTAACGCCTCATACGCTAAATACAGTTTAGACCATGAGCTGCAGATCTCTCTGTCCCAAAGAATGGTCAGCAGCAATTTAGTATCAAAACTTCTCACCTCCCTTTCCCATCCAAGAAAAATAGTCTGTAAAAAGTGCAGTTCTTCATTCCCTCCCCAGAGCGTAAAGGGAGGTGTTTTCCTCTGGCACGTTTTGTGTTCAATGCTCACTAAGACACAAGGTTAAATCTGTGCTGCCCTTTTCCAGCTGTAAAAACCCAAAGATTGGGCAAAGCTGCAATTTAAAGGTATGAAATAGGTAACTTCCCAAAGCACAGAGACAGGATCCATCAATTAAACCTTTAGAAGAAAAAAATTGGCAAAACTGAAGGAAGCATCACTAAATATTAGGAAGGGAAATAAATGTTATTGAACACCTAGTATATGTCAATAGCTTAAATGTATAACAAACAGATTCCTGTGTCACTAAGTGGACAGGTGATGAGAAGAGAATAGAAAAATTTAATTAAATGTTTCAAGCAGCATTCTTTGTTGTGAGAAAGGCTTCATATTTTAAATATTAAGGTACAATTACTCCTTTTTTCTACATAAACCAACCCAGTAAGATTTGTGTATGTTATTAGGTCATTAAATATGAAATGTCCAATTTTGAATCAAAAGTTTAGTTTATTATATCTCAAACAAGGAGCCGTACAACTAATCAAACTATGTATGTATCTAAACTACCAACACAGTTTTGTCATCTTAAAGGTAGCTTGCTTATGCCAGCAGCCAAGAGGCCTGGAGAGCGGGTGGCGATGAAATTGTGAAAGGCGTTTCCCACAGCTTGCTGTGAATTGAATATTTTTTCTTGTAAGAAGTGGTCCAAAGCCTGGGGGAAGTGAGAGTCAGCTGATGCAAGGTCTGTTGAATAAGGTGGATGACAGAGAGTTTCTAAGTCCAGTCTCTGTAGGTTGAGCAGCATTGTTTGTGCAACATGTGGTCAAGCGTTGTCTTGCAAGAGGATTGGCCTGTCTTTATTGACCAATCTCAGCTGCTTAATAGCAAGCATCCTCATCATTTCATCCAATTCGTTGCAGTAGACATCTGCTGTAATGGATTGACCAGGTTTCATGAAGCTGTAGTGGATAATACCACTGCTAGACCACCAAACAGATACCATTAGATTTTTTTTTTGATGAATATTTGGTTTTGAAATGTGTTGCGGCACTTCATCTTTATCCAGTCATTGTGCCGAACACTTTGCAATTGTCAAAAAGAATCTATTTTTTATCACATGTAACAATATGGTATAGAAATGGTTTGTCTTTATGTTGTGACAGCAAAGAAAGGCAAGCTTGGAGACAATTTTTCTTTTGACGTTTGTTTAATTTATGTAGCGCCCATCTACCCAGCTTCTTTACCTTGTCTATTTGTTTTAAATGGTCTAATATTGTTGGAATAGTAACAATTGTTAATTTATGCATAGATTGAGATGAATTCATTTCCACTACAGTTTTTAGTTTATCATTGTCCACGTTGGTCTCAGGTTGTCTATGTGGCTCATTTTGAAGATTAAAATCACCAGAACAGAACTTTTTAAACCATCAACATACTGTTTGTTCATTAGCCACATCTTTCCAAACACTCTCTTCATATTTTGAGCTGTCTGTGTTGTATTGGTTTTATGACAGAACTCACATTTGAAAATAATACAAAACTTTGACTTATCTATGGTTGTACAAAAATTGTTCCAAAAAAATTTGAAAGATAATCACAAGTCAAAATGTGTGTTTGAAAGAATGAGAATGTATTATACAATAAAAATAAGTGTCAAAGTGAAATGTCACAGATACTAGCTGTCAATACTTAAAGAAATCAGACATTTCATACTTAATAACCTAATACAAACTAAGTAAAAATCTGGAAAAGAAAGATTTGTGACAATATGTTACCTAAGAAGCTAAGCTACTCTATGTAATGGGGGAAAGTTGGCTATTTTCTTAGTGGTTGCTCATTCCTCTTAAAGTAGAAGGAAAAAACTATGATCATAGTATAATCTTCACCTTAAACTGCAGATGATTGTTATTATTTTAAAGAAATATTTATTTTCTAAGTATCAATTAGAATTTCCTATACTAGTATATGTGTATATGTGTGTGTATATCTATATGTTTGTATAGTAAAATTAACAGGAAAATTCTCGGCCCGGTATTCCCATTGACATGGAGAAAAGGCTGACCTCAAAACTATTACTGACATTAGATTGTTACATTCTGTTAGAAATCTTATGGTTAAACTGACTCCCCACTGAGGGGAGCTATGCAGGGTGAGTTTCCCCCAGATATTGTAGAAGTTTCCACAGCGTATCTTTCTGGATACAGTTAAATTTTGGAGCAAATTGAGGACTCAGAGATGCAGTAGAGAGAAAACATCTTCCATTGCAAGGTCACGGCAACTTAAGGGACCGAATTTGAAACCGGTGAGATTACTCCCGGCCTGCCCTCCTGGGCATGGCAGGGTGGCCTCGGTAACGCCAGCGAGGCGGGAGCATGCGAGCTTGATAACAAGGCCTCCCGCAGCAAAGCCCTGTCATGGGGCTCAGTCTTGTCTATTTAGGAACAATCGTTTTTAGAAGTCAGTTCCAGATTTCTTTATTGCTGGAATTTCCATCCATTTCCCCAAGTTTCCAATAACATCTCATTATAAGGGGTACCTGGCATGCCGCTTTTGTCGCGCAGGACTGAGAGCAGGCTCTGCGGCCCGCCTGTGGGGCGCTGCACGTGGGGAGGCACCGGCAGCCGGGCCGAGCCAGTGTGTTTCCTTGCAATGGCAGGAAAGGCTCAAGGCTAGAGCGGAGACGACAGAATACTGGAAAACAGCGCTTAGAGTGGGTCTGCAGAGCATCCAGACCTCCCGGAGCCCCCATACTCTTCCTAGTAAGAACATGGGATAGTGTGATAAAAGACCAAACACCTGCTACCAAGTGGAAGTGTAACTTGCGCTATTGCCATGTGTACCTAAAAGAGAAATGTGACCTCAGTCTAGAAGACTGGAAATGCACAGAATGCACACTATTTTCCAGTCGTTAATTATCATAACAACTCTTTGAAGTAGATATTTAAATTTTGTTTCCTAGAAGGGAAACAGGTTTTAAGAAGCTAAGTACCTTGCCCAACACAATACGGTTCCTGAATAATCAACTCCAAGTTTTAGATTTGTTACATGACTCAGAAGCTTCTGTTCCCTCTTGAACCAGACTGCTTCCCCAAACGTGAAATTGGCTATATTAAAAAGCAATTAAGATCTCTGTTAAAAAGAGATTCATGCACAGTTTGAATGACAAGATGTCTGGGATGTTATAAAGAAGATTGTGTATATATACAATCTCAAATATACATATATTCATATACAATATATATATGAAAGTTGGACCATACAATTTCAAGGTGCTGTGATTCTCTTTGGCCTTGTATTAATTATAGGCCACAAATCCAATTTCTTCACGTGATTAATATGGCAATATTATGGTACATTATTTTCTGATTTTTCTATTCCCAGATGAAGTTGATAAACTGAAACAAGAAACTCTGATAATTATTTCAGAACAGAAGGGGGAAAATGGCCCTTCTGTGATTTTTTTTTAAGAAAACAAATGCCACCTGGATGAAGTTTCACTGTTTCCAAGACTGTTGCGACATAAGCAGTTAGCAGCAGGGGCCAACGTGACGATTTGAATGACTTCAGAGGCGTGCTAGCGTGGAGCTGCAGACAGTCACAGAGGCTAGAACAGAGCAGGGAGGGAAAAGCCCACTTTCTGCCAAGGGGATGAGAACGTTGAAGGTCTGCCAGCGTTAATTAATAACACGGTGAGAAGAGCCTGCTCACCAGTGGTCGCTTGGAGGTGAACCAGGGACTGTGTGAGTGAAGCCGGGCTGCCTGCCATCCTGCCATCCCATGAACTACAATTACTGGACGTAGAGAGTCAACGAAAATATTTTGTCTCAACCTGTTTGTACTAAAAGCCTCCCCTTCCTTCTTCTAAATACATGACTCAGATATAGAAAATAGATTTCCCAAAAGTCTCACCGTTGGACCTCAAGCTGGCTTTCAGATCTGTTTACGTTCTTCCTATTCTGCCTTCGTTTTACTTAATCTGGTGCCCTAGTGCCTCCAAAAGCTCGATTACAATATTTTCATAAGAATTCTCCCTTAAAATCCGAAAAAAGACATGTAGATATTCATGATTTTTCAATGACTGGTGCAGTGGGCTGCCCCGCAAAAGCCCTTCGCGACTGCTCTCCTCTGTTGCCTCCCCCGGCACTAAATAACAGACGTCCAAAAACCTTCTGTACTAATCTCTCAAGAGCTATTATTTCCACATTTACATAAAATAGAACATTTTTCTGGGAAGGATAATTTCTGAAAACATAAAAATGTCTAAAAAGTTTTGGTTTTTGTTATTTGGGGATTTACAAATAGATGCTGTACTAAATTATTTAAATTTTTTTCAGAGCTGTGTCGGTCTTTCCAAATTCCAGAAACTTTCCCAACTGTGCCGCAACAGATGAAGACTTAAAAAAAAATGAGCAGAAACTCATTTTGTTGGTCAAGTCCTGCTAGTTTTCCCAACAAATGGCCAAATAAATCAAGAAATGAACTAACCACTCTCTGAGTGTCATCCAGCTGAGATGACTTGAAAATTGTCTGAAGGAACAAAATACTGACAAGCTATTTTAGCTCCAAGAGGGAAAATGGAAAAAAAAAAAAAAAACCTTAAATAATATCTACTAGAAAAGTCTTGCTAAACCCAGTGCTAATGTTTTGCTTTCTTTTGTGGTTGCCCAATAACTAGTTCTGTTAAATGAGCCGAAGATCAGGATTAGGTGAGGTTATTGCTTTGGCCACAAAATTCAATGAAATCCCAAAAGGCTCAGGCAATAAGACAAATAATATTTTAATGTAATAATTCTTTTGGATGCAATAATTGTTTAAAATAAAAATGAATGCAAAAATCTGTGACAAACAAAATAATGACAGGATCGGTTAACAGGTGTGAGCTAAAAAGCAAAACAGAGACTGAAATTCTCTGACAATTTATGATAATCCATCAAAACTGCAATTATAGAGTAAAAATGGTACAATGGGGAGAAGAAAAACAAAGGGTCCTACAGCAACAAACATCAGAACCCCTTTTAGGAAAGAAAATGCCCTCGATTAAAACAAATACCTTGTTCAGTCTTTCTGGCTGTAGGATGACAGCCCTCAGCTCATGCATGGCCAGTGTGGGTTGGATAAGAAAAAGCAAACCAAACGCTTGCTCAATACAGAGGGAATAATTTTCAAAATCTCTAGCCAGGCTGAAGGAGAAAACAGAGAACAAAAAGACAAGAAAAGTGATGAGCTAAGTCCCTAGGAAGAGGGCCATGAAGTTCCTTAATGGCTAAAGAACTTTTAAGAGCAGAATTCATCTACAGTTGAGTTGTAAGTGATTGACTTTGCTGCCCTTGGATGTCACCGCTACCTTCAGTGGCATGAAACCCTCAGTGACATCGGCCATATATGCATTCTTGAGTCAGAGAAGTAGGGAAAACCCAGGTGCTGACGTTTGATACAGTGTTGCTGATAAGGGGTGGTGCTCGGAAGCTAGACCGTGTGGTCCCAATCCCGGCTCTCCAGTTATTAAATAGTTTATTAACTTTGGAAAGTTAATTAATATGTCTCTCCCTCTCCTCCCTTATATGTAAGGTAGAAGAGGCAGATTAATAAAACAGAATATGTATGCATATGCATATATATAATATATTTTATATACATTAAATAAGGCATCTCAAACTGATGGAGAAATGAAAGAAAAATCAATAAAAATGGTAAAACAATGATTTATATTATTAGAGAAAAATATCAAGTCAATTTAGATTATTTTAACAATATGTACTGGAAATCTTTAAAATATTTATTGTTTTTTAGTTCATTGCTTCTACTTCTAGTGAAAAACAAATGCAAAACTTGATATAAAGATTATTTTTGCAATATCCAGTGTGCGCATACAGAAACTTACTATATGGTAGAAGATTTAAAGTTTGTCATAATGAAAGCTTCTCAGTGACAGGGATTTTTATTTCTTTTTATTTATCTGTAAGCCCCAGACCCTAGAAGAGTACAAGGCTCCCAATAGTTACATAAGAAATATTTATGGAATGAATGAAGTTTTATATTTTTCAGCTGTAATAGTCCCATGAATTTCTTTTATGGTTGCTTTTCATTTGATAATTTTTTCTTTCTGATTGTTATAATTTTTATTTCTTATTCATAATTCTGACCTTCTAGAATAATGTTAAATAATAACTATAAGAGAAAATTTAATCATAAAGGTAATAATAAAAACTTTGTTTTTTTCCTGATCTTCATAGTGTTCCCTCTATTGATTTACTGTTGAACCTGGTGCAATATCCCTCTTGAAGAGTCCGAAATACGCATCGCTGTGTTACAGTTTCTAATAAGTCAAGTAAATGGAAATCTATTTATCTTTGTTAGCACTATTTAAGGTGTCTAATATTTAAACATCACCATGTATTTTGGTACACTAGAGTACTTTGGAGCAGCTTGTGTAATGCTGACATAAGCTTACCTTTAACTATCTTCTAATTTCAGTTCATAAAAATGTTTTGGATGAAAAAATCCAAAAGTTGATTTTTCAGTTTCTAAATTGTACAGCTGCACCACAAGTGTTGCTATCTAATTTATTTTTTAATGTGGAAAAGTTCACTTTGAGCTCTATACATGTAGTCTCTATTGCTTCATGCAAAACACTTATATCCAAATATTCCTTTTTTAAAAAAAGGTAAAATCTGCTTAAATAACAGGTGTGGTAAGCAGACATATTAATGTCAGAACATAGAAGAGAGTATGAAGAAGAAATAACATTACTCATAATTCTATCATTCAGAGATAGGAAGGCAAGATAATTGTCTATTTATTCATCTGACTTCTTATCTAACACAACAGCATTCTAAATGTAGTTAGATTTAGAAAGCTGTTACATTTGTAGGTCCTGCTTGCTTCTTCCAACATTATCATGTGCATTTTTGAATGTCATTATGTATTCTTGAATACCATGAGTTTCACAGCTGTGACAGTCTACCATAAGAACATAATAAAACTTTTTAACCTACTATGGAATATTTAGGTTATTTCTAGTTATTAACTGTATAAACAACATTGTGAAGAAAAAAGTGTACATAAATCTTTGTGTGAGAATCATCTATTATTCCTTCCATAGGAGGAAAACCTAAGAAACTATGAAATCAAAGGACAGGACCCTACAAGGGCATGGAGTTTCTTTTATCATTTCATTGGCATTAAAATGAAGTGCTCTGAGATCCCACCTCTTTTAGTTTCTGCAAATGATAAAGATAGACATACTGTCATCCTCATTATCAAAAGTCATCAAAAAGAATTTCAGCTAGTCGTGCTACCAGGGAGAGGCTATCCTTAACCAATTTCATTTGCAGCCGTGGCACGGCCCAAACTCTCATTAATGCTGAGGGACCCTAAAGAACACACTGCAAGGAGTTCTTATAATACAATAGATAGCAGTCCTGTCTGGAGAGGAGATTGCAGTGCAGGGAGGATGCATTAATACTGCCATTTGCCGAATTACATGCTGCTTATCCTTGCAATCTTCCAATTCCTCCATCGTTGGGCCTTTATGTCCCTTGAGAAATGATACAATGTCAAGGACAAGGGGTGGACATCAGAAAAGGAAGAGGTGTGGAACATGCCTTGATTACATGACAAGAATTATCGGTGAGATGGGACAGGCTCAGTTCTTGGGGAGTTTCCAAATTTATTGTTTATCAATGAATGCATCTTAGAAATTGAGCTGGAAAACATCAGGACCAAGGATGGTCTTGGATACCCAGTGTGTTTCCCCACCAGGGGAGCATTATAAACTTCCAAAACTTTATAGGCCTCCCCCAGATGATTCAAAGGATGGGAATTTCACTACCTCTCATGGGAGATTATTTTATGGCCTCTTAAATTTCACCCATTATGAAAGTCTTCCTGATGAAACGGTTTTTTTCTTTTCTTCAGTTCATTCATTACCCTGAGATAATCCCCTAAAGACCACCTTCACAGTCCTCTCCCTCTTTGGGGCTTATCCTTCAATTATCTGCAAATGGCTCTCAGGCCCCCACCCCACACACAGGCACCTACACTCCTTAGCTCTTCAGCCAACCTACACACATGTATTAATAATTCTTTTAATCTTTCCTCATACATCAAAAGCTCCAGCTGCTTAATCATTTTAGCTCCTCTAATAAGCAGTGAATTTGAAGGGGGATTATGGTTTCCTTCTCAAGCTTTTCTCATGTCAGCTGTATCCCTTCTCCTCAACCACATGCCAGATTTCTGTGCGCCAATAGCCATTCATCAACGGAAATGAGGTTTTTCTGGAATGCTGTGTTCTATAGTAAAAAAAAAAAAAAAAAAAATATTCCTCCTACCCATAACTCATTTCTAGGATGAATCAATATTTACACAAACTATAATCAGAAGGGAAAATCTTAAAGAAATCTGGGACTACCCTAAATTTCCAACCCCCTGAGAAGCTTTTTAACTATAAGTAAAAATTTCAAAATAATATGTTTCCCTTAACTCTGGGTTATGAACTAATGAAAGTGATTCGGTCATTTTTTTGGTAAAGGAGGTATGGAAGGATTGAGCGCTCATTTTTTTATTGATACAAAATTAGTTTAGATGAGTGCCCCAAGGAAAAAGAAAACCTCCTTTCGGTCTTTAACCACTCTCTGAATAACTGGTAGTTCCGTGGTTCCTCAAAGGGCCACAGTCCTTCCCTTGTAACAGGGATCTCCAGGTGAGCCTCGTCCTCACTACACGACCTCAGGCTTTGCTCTCCATTGTTTCCTCCCAGCCGCACTAAGAACCAGCTCCCTAAAGCCCTGTGAACATCACAGACATCTTCATGGCCTCAAGACCCCAGCTATTGCTCCTCCACCCAGAAGGACCTCTCCTTTGCCAAACCTCCCCATCCTCCCCAAACCTCTCCCATCCATCAAGATCTTGCTTCAGTTCCATTTCCTCCAGGGAAGTTGCCCTTGCCTCTGAACTCCGTCATGTTTAGTGTCTATACCATTAACATACGCTATCTCACACGACTTGTGCTTCCATTTGCTTCATGTTTGATGGTTTTACCTCCTACTGATTTGCAAACTCCCTTATGTGCTGTTTCTTCAGTATCGCCTAAAAGAAACAATGCATTGCTCTTTCACAGAGTAGGTGCTTAATAAATATTTCCTGATTCCTACTGCATGAGAACTTCATAAGAAAGCTTCCAAGTACTGAAAAATGTTTAAGTGTTCATAAAGTACAGTAGTCCCCACCTTATCCACGGTTTCACTTCCCATTGTTTCACTTCTCTCAGTCAACCATGGTTCAAAAATATTAAATGGAAAATTCCAGAAATATAGGTTTGGATAGAGAACTTCCAGCAATAAATCCACACATTTACAACCAACTCATTTTTGATAAAAGTGCCAAGAACATACACTGGGGAAAGGACAGTCTTCAATAAATGGTGCTGGGAGAACTGTGCTTGTTCCTATCCTGTTCCCATCCTTGGTCACTTCTGACCATCTCTATAACCTCTTCTTTGCTAAATCTGATGTGCTAGTCCAAGTGTGGTGTAGCAAAATGAGCTGAAATTTGGGATCAGGCATACTCAATTGAAATCTTTTTTTCCACCATTTATTTTGGACAAGTCACTTAATGTTTCTGAGTCTCTTTTTCCTTTTTGTGTAACAAGGATACTTCTGAGCTCAATAATATAGTGGTAAGGAGTGAAGGCTCTAGAATCAGACACTCTGGGTTTCTCTCTTGCCATTGGCACCTTTTAATCATAACCTCATTAACCCTTAGTTTTTCTGTCTGTAAAATGGATTAATAATAATACAGCTCATGTGAGAACTAAATGAGATAAAGTTCATAGAAGGGCATCTGGCACATAGACTGTGTACTGTGCACCAAGTTCAATAAATATACATCTTCTTTCATTCTCAAGTATCAGGCACAGAAGTAGAGATTAATAAATCAAAGTAATTAAAATAATACACCATTTCTAATATCAGAATGCATGATTTCTAATACTGAACACATAATTTTACTGTTATATCTTCCATAAATGCATTGCTTAAGGCACAGCATTTTAATTAGAATGAATATACACAAAAGAATTGTTTTAGTAAAAAGTTATTCTTGATTATATATCTTTTCTGTTAGTAAAACACCATTAAGAATTTCCAGAGAGTATCCTATGTAATCATGTATTCATTCGTCTTAAAAAGTTTTTAATTTTAATCTAGACTTTGAAGTATATTTCAAAAGGACATATAAGGTAAGTAATTTTCTATAGCACTTTTGAATAGTTGATCTAGAAATTTTTAAAAAGATAAATTTGAATGTAATAGTCACCAACTCAGTATATATTGCAACTGGAATACAAAAGAGAGCTCCTACTGAAGGCTGAGAAAAATCATCTTGCTCTTAAAATCAGCAAGCCAAAAGCATAAATGTAGTGACTCCTGCCTTTCCTTCACTGCCATAAAACTCTGAGAGGAAACTTTGACCATATTTCACTTTTGCCAAATCCTCATTTTACCCTGTTGGCCCTAGAAAAAGGAGACCAGCAGGCATTTAAAAAGTATTTTGAAAGAGAATGGGTACCGTAGGACAGTGTGGCTAGGTGTTTTTGTATGTGCGGAACAACTGTTAGAATAATGATACCAATTTATATGCTGCTGACTATATTCTGAACATATGTTTTAAAAACTCAATATGATGCTAGTGCATTTAATTTAAAAAGTAAAGAGAAAATACCATTCATCACTCACTCAAAGGAACAGTGAAACAGTTCCTTTCAAAAAATCTGACTTGGAAATAGATACTAGACTTAACAAATCTTTATAAATAAGAATGACTCTATTTACATAAGTAGAGAGATATACATTGTCAGCATCTTAAGTATAGATTCTTGTATCACAAAAAATACACATCTTATTTTTTTACCCATCTTCAAGAAGTCCTCATCAATTTAAGAGTGCATTTGGATTCCCAGGATTTATATAGGTTTCTTCCCCAAAAACCCACTCAGTTTCTCCGCCTCACCATGCAGTTCTACAACTCAGACCTGGTGAGCATTACCATACTCAGAATTTAATCTTTTTATTTCTCAGCGATACTGACTCACTTCCTTAGTGTAAGTAGTTATTCCACAAGCTTTCAGTAAAACTGGATTTCATATATAAACAAGAAAAAGTAGAGATTACGAACAGAAATATTGGTCTTTAAAATGACTTGGTTTGCTCAACTGACTCCTGTGAAAATTCCAAATAAGTTTGACTCCAGAATTCCTTATGTGAGTACATTAGGACATTTAGGATTATTTAATTATGCAATGTATAAGAAGACACTTTAAGCACATTGAATATATATATATATATATTTATATTTATAATGGTATCTTCACAAATTATTTTTAAACACAGAGAAAATAAATGGTGCCGAATTGTGTTCTCTATAAATGTGGTTAGGATCTGCACGCTAAGATTGAAATAAAAATAATTAGGTAATCGGCATTTAAATTTTCATATAAAGAACACTCATTAACCTCAAAGCACCAGAATAACCATTATTTTATTTTAGTTGCTCCATTCATACTACATTAAGATCAGTAAAAACTTCATTCAGTTGGTCAGTCGGCTAGTCAGTCAGAAGTGGAAAATCAGTTACTATAAACATGCTCTTAACAGAAAAGTTTTGTTTCATACAGTTGGTAAAGATGTGGCAGTAATATTGCGGATTTTCACCCCTCCTGCTGTATCGACACAGCTACGGAGCAGTGTTGTTCAACAGGACTTTACTTCAATAATAGCAATATTCTGTGTCTGCCTTATCCAGACAAAATCCTCTGGCCGTGTGTGGCTATTGAGCACTTGAAATGTGGACAGTGCGACTAAGAAATTGAATTTTTAAATCATATTCATTGTAATGCCTTGAGCGATAACAGAAGATAAAGCCTATAATGAAAGCAGAAAGTCCTCCATTCTCAGTGATCCAATCATTTCAAAAAATTCTATTTCACAGACTGAAACTATCATTATTATTAATTATGAAATATATTATAAGTTATTTATCTGCCATGTAGCTGCAGAATTTCTTCAAAATAAATGTCTATACTGACAGAAGTATTATTTTTCCAAGGGAAAGATCTTTTACTTGCTATACTTATAAATCAAATGAATTTAGAGTCTCCTGCTATCTTTTCTTCATTTTCAAACTCCTCCGTAATTCAAGGATTCTTTAAAGGTATATTAAGTTTTTTCAAGAAAAGATCAAATCAAAGCAGCTGGGAGACACTGTCTCCCTTGCTGTAATTCCAGTTAGTGACTATCTTTTGACCCACAGTTTATTTGACGTTACCATGATTCCCCACCATCGAGCAATATTGAATGGCCCTTGTTGCATTAACATAACCTGTGCATCAGTGGTTTTCTTCCCTCCCCCGTGATTTTCATAACTTTACACAACACTGAAGCTTCTTGAGTGATGTTAGAACAAACAATCCGTGTCACTCCTGGGCAGGGTTCTGCAAAAATATTTTTTTATTTTGGAGGCAAGTCATAACGGGAGAACTTGGTAGGTTTCACAGTTTAAAATAAGGACAAAATCTTAATATGAAAAGTAACTTAGTGAAAGTAGAATTTAATTTTCTTCCATTTTTGGAACCTCAAATGAGGAGGTACATTATTTATCTAATGGCCTCTAAAAAGGTGAAAAATACTTCCATGGAGCAGAACTGTATTCGTGAGTAAGTCCTTGGGAGAAGAGGGGACAGAGAACGTTCACTCTATACATCATACACTTGTACATTTCTAGGTTTGTCTGGGATTTGGGAGGGGCGGGGTTGGAGGATGGAGCAAAATACTGTTTGTTGTTGTTTTGCTAGATGCACATACCAATTTCATAGTTTCAGAAACACTAATGATATATAGATGGTGTCGATTATAATCCACAAACTCACGGTCGACAAGCAGTATGATATTGCAAATGTTTTCCATTTCGTAGCTGAGCACAATTTATATTTTGCTCCCCCACTCTATATGGGTGGCATAAGCCAAATCTCAGTCAAACAGGGTAAGCGCCCATTGTTTTCCAGAGCTAAGGCCTAGTTGAGTACATAGTACCAAGGCCTGAATGGTGGATGCCGTCTGGTCTTCAATGACAATCATCTACTGAGGCACGTTCCATGATGGCCCCTGTCCCAGCTGGTCCTCATTCATGGGTCCACTTGGGCACCATCCACATGACCTCTCCAGCCCCAGGGTCCCTTGGCCATGTGCTGCCAAGCTGGGCAGCCTGTCTCTGGGCAATCTTGCAAGGTTGCCTGTGGTCCTACGGGGCTCACTCTGCAGCCCACTCCCGAAGGGTCCTGCCACCTCCTGGGGCTTTACGAGTCCCCTCCACCCACAACGCCACAAACCTGCCAGAGGTTTTCCCAAATCTCATGGATCTAACCAGATCTGGGCTCCTCTCCCCTGGACCCACCTAGGTCTGTTCTCGAAACACATCCTTTCTCCTCTCCTCCCACTGTCCAGGCCAGAGCAATGCTTTCTGGTTTGGGAGCAAAATCCCTCATTCCTCAAATCTTTCGACTTTTTGCCTATCCCTCAGATCTTCTCTGTTCCCCTATGGCTTGGGCTTTTGGAAACTAAAGTGAAACAGATTTGTTCTCTGTCACATCGCTGAGACCGTGAGCATTAAATGATCTATTTGAATTTGGGTTTGGCGCAGTACCGGGTGGGAACAGGTACAGATGAAAAGAATCTTCCACACTACCAAGAGACAGAATAAAAACCATTGGTTAATATAATAATTTTTAATAATCTTCTACAGATATTTCCATCTGCAGGGAAGGGAAAAGAATGGCAGTTGACAATATTGTCCTTAGACACCTACAACTGATGAGGCCGAACGCAAATGGTTGCAGGACCCATGGAAGTAATGTTCACTGGGTGTCGGGCAGGGGGAAGGGAGGGGAGGGGAGGGGTATATACACACCTAGTGGGCGCGGTGCGCTCTGCCTGGCGGATGGGCACGCTTGTAGCTCTGACTCGGGTGGTGCAAAGGCAATATATGTAACCTAAACCTTTATACCTCCGTAATATTCTGAAATTTAAAAAAAAATTCAAAAAATTAAATAATTAATTAAATAAATTTGGTATTTTCCATCTCGGCTCCAGTGGATCGTGAGGTAGTAAAGCAAGCCCTTCCGTCTGAGCCTTCTTCTGCAGTAACAGACGGTTTTCTCAAGAGAGCTGAGGCAAGGCGCTGCGGGAGGAACTCCCGCACCAGCTGGCGAGAGAACTAAGCGGAGACTACGTCTCTTCAAGGCTGGTTGTCAGGGTGTTCCTGCTTTCTGTGCTACACACGGACACCAGTTTTGATGTTTTCACAACAGGGACCCGCTCTAAATTTGGCTTTTTAAAAATGTGCTTTTTGTCTGCCTTCCCCTGGGGTAAGGCGTGGGAAGACATGGGGTATTCAAACTGCACCTCCTACCACGCACCCCTTCCCCACTCAGCTCTTCCTGTGGCCTTAGTCTTTCCGTGGCCTGGGGAAGAAAATCTGCCTCCTTGTTCCAGGAGTCTTCTTCCCTCCAGATGTGTTGTCAGCCTCTTCTCCAGGAATCCTGTTACTCAGTTAACAAATGTTTACCAGTCTTCTCCTTGCACAGTGCCAGGCACTAATGATATCAGGAAACGAAAGTGTTTCTCAGGAAGAACTTACAGTCTCATGTTGGAAACTTTATCTCCTCTCTTTTTCCTTTACTCCTTCACATCCTACAATTGTATATTTCTTGTAAATATTTTATAAAATTCTCCATGATTTTATACTGTGAGCACCTCCGAGACGGAGTCTGCTCTTCCGCGTCTCCCACACGGTGTCCGTGTGAATAAATGTTATTTACAACCGCACTGCCCATACTTTTACTGGATGAGAGATACCCACTGTTGCTAAAAAAATGCACCTTCAAAATCCAACACAGAATAATGAATGGTTAGCATTCCTATCCAAAAAATGACTAAAAAGGCATCATGCAAGAAAAAAATAGCAGCATTATAATTATGTTTACAAATGTCCTCTATGATAGCTGAATTAAAAAAAAAGGTTTCAAAGCAGAAGTCTAAACTGTCCAGTATGGTTATTTACTATGGTTTGACTGAGTATTTTCATTATTCCTTGCTTGTCTATGAAACATAGTGTTTATCACTTTCTGATTTAATCCCAGATTTTTTTCATAAACTTAATGCAGGTCATTTTATAAGAACATTAGCTGGCACACATTAGCATAAATGGGATAACGACATAGCTATAGGATGTTCATATTATTCAAATGTTGAAAAAATTATGTATCTTCACACACGTACAAAAACATTGGCATTTGTTCTTATTTCGTTTCTTAACTAAGTATAGGCCATCCAGATTATTTTTACACACATTTTACAGCAAAAATCTGGCCCAAAAATATGTCATGTTTCATCTAGCAGCTCTTTCTTAACTCATTCCCATACCATGAGAGATGAGAGTGGTAGACAAAGATTAATAAATATACAAGCAAGAACTTTCATTTGTTATTTCTACTCCAGGAATATATCCATGTTCCTAAAATATCTCTAGCAAACTACTGGCATTTTGCTGTATGACAATTTAATTTCTACTTTGACTTGAAGTTTTTACTCAGCTGATCTTTGGGAAAATGCGCATGTTGTGGTTTATTCGCTTTGGAAATTACTCTGGAGTGAAGAGTGGCCTCCAAAATGAAGCTTGTTCTAGCCGCACATAATATTTTCCCCAGAAGTGCCTATAAAATCTACTAAAATAAGAAAGTGCTCATTATTTTTGATAAACAGTAAAGACTGGAAATTCATATTTTATTTTAGTACCGTAAGTGTGGAATTGAGATACAGTAGCGTTCTTTTTCTGCGCAGCATAATGGCCTATTATTTTACGAATTACTATTTACTTTGTGTCTGTAGCTTAACTCTGAGTAAATTCTACCTTTCTTCTCTTGCTAGCTAAGTGGGGGAAAAAAATTACCTCAAACCCTACCAAGTGTCAAAGCTGCCTTAAAATATTGGTTTTTAAAGGAGGTATAATACCAATAAGTCTGAAGTGATTAAGAGTTCCGAGTGAGGATATACAGGACTGTGTTGTGTAGTTTCTGACAGAAATCTTAACTTAGTACGGCAACGTGCATGGCATAACTTTCCCGCAGACTAGAACAAAAAGTGTTGTCAAACCCTTAACTTATGGTGATGCCACTTAGTGAATATTGGTCTAATAAAGGGGCAAAGAGTATATGAGTTTCTCCAATTCTGATTTTTTTTTTTTTTTTTTTTGGCCAGAACTTTGAAGTTTTTAAAGCTTTGTTCTCTTCCTCTCTTCCAGGCCAATAAAAAGAATTATTATTACTACCACATTTGTGTCTCTTGGATTTTATTTTTGGCTAATGCAAACACTTTTACAACATGATCTTGGGAAGGAGCAATTAGAATTAAGGAGCCTTATCCAACAATTACAGCACTTACCGCAATTACAATAGTAAGTGAGTGAGTTGACGACTTACTGAGTTACCCCAACGCTACATTTTTATTTTGCTTTTAAAGTTATCAAAAGCCCGATGCTGGAGGTTTGTAACGACTTTGTGGTAGCCAGATTGGAAGTCTGAAGCCTTGTCTGCCACGCTGTTAGCCATCAAAGGAGGCCTGTCCCACCGAGCTCTCTATTTTCACAACAGGATATCTGGTTTCTTTTATGAGGATACAGCTATGTTAATTTGGTTTAGTGGTTTGTTGGAGGTAAGCAGGCTCTTCACAGCACAAACACCAAAATCCCCTTAAAGCAGTTCCTTGTTAATAGCTGGGGTCTGATTGGCAGATTTGCATTGTAAAGTGTGATTTGGTTGGATAAATATGTTTAGTCTAGTAAGCACTTTAGTGATTGAGTGTCTGTTAATGGATAAAGGTGGATTATGGTGAAACCTCTACAGGCTGTCACTGGGCACTTAGCATTGTGAGATGTCAGGGGGAATGGAAAACAAACTGGCACTGCCGAACAGCTGAAGGGCTATAAAAGGTTTAAAATAGTTGGTGCTAATGTCGGGCTTTGGAGTTTCCAATATTAATTTCAATAGAGGAGAGAGACCAGCAAATTAGATAGCAGGGATTTTGTGCCCAGCAGAGACAAAATAAGGATGTCCTATACCCGCTCTTAAAAGCTGGCATCTTTCATAGTATTTAAAGGCCAAAGAGAACTGACATAGGAAGGTCAAGGTGGTTAATTCATACCCAAGAACAAATCCAGCTCCTGCTGAAATCTTTGCATCCGCACATCCTGCGAGCAGAACGGGAATCTAGGGGGGAAAGAGACTTTAGGATTATTGCTGAAGAATGTCGCCACATCTGCTCGTGTGTACCTATGTATGCAGGGAGCGTTTCACAGTTTTTTGAAAGCAATGCACTGTTGTAAAAATTATGCTAATTTCATGCCCCCGTCCCATCTCCGAGCATCTGGAAATCAAGAGTTTTCCATTCCTTCCTTTTGAGAAAGGGCACTGGGATGCTTCATGAAGGCCACCAGAGAATGTCACTTTTTTCTTCTTCTCAGGTGAACATGCAGAGGTATTTTTATGAGGTGAAAATATCGGCTTACTTCAAGGACCTAAACGGTATTTTAACATCCCAGGCTCTGGAAGAGGTATGCTGGAACGTCTGCTTCTAACCAGCCGTGAGATGCCTGAGACTTCAGGAACTATTACACTTCTGCAGACTGGCTTTTCGACTAAAGTAAAGCATATCCCAACCATCTTTCTTCAAGACACTCCAGATACTGCTTAGGGTTCACTGAGTTTTATAAGCATCAGGGTCCTAGGCATTTGTCAGAACACTACCACTCCAGGCTCTGTGATTCCAAGTGTTCTTCCATTCCTCTTGAGCCCCCGGTTTCTCCTAGGCCAAGTGGCATCAGGAGAAGTGCAGGCCAGTGTCGGAGGAGGTGTTGTGGGTTCAGTTCCATACCACTGCAAAAAAGCAAATATTGCAATAAAATGAGTCCCACGAATTTTTTTGTTTCCCGGTGCATATAAAAGTTACATTTATACTATACTGTAGTCTATTAAGCGTGCAATAGTATTACGTCTAAAAAAGTATATATCTTAATTTTAAAATACTTTATTGATAAAAAATGCTAACAATCACCTGAGCATTCAGCAAGTTGTAATCTTTTTGCTGGTAGAGGGTCTTGCTTCGATGTGGGTGGCTGCTGGCTGATCAGGATGGTGGTTGCTGAAGGTTGGGGTGGCTATGGCAATTTCTTAAAATAAGATGACAATGCAGTTTGCCACATCGATTCTTCCTTTCGCAAAAGATTTCTCTGTAGCATGTGACACTATTGGATAGCATTTTACCCACAGAACTTCTTTCAAAATCGAAGTCAAACTCTCAAACCCTGCCACTGCATTATCAACTAAGTTTATGTAATATTCTAAAGCCTTTATCATCCTTTCAACAATGTTCACAGCATCTTCACCAGAAATAGATTCCATCTCCAGAAACTACTTTCTTTGTTCATCCACAGGAAGCAACTTCTCATCTATTAAAGTTTTATCATAAGATTGCAGCGATCCAGTCACCTTCCTGCTCCACTTCTAATTCTAGTTCTCTTGTTATTTCCATCACATCTACAGTCAGTTTCTCCACAGAAGTCTTGAACCCTTCAAAATCATCCAGGAGGATTGGAATCAACTTCTTCCAAACTCCTGTTAATGTTACCATTTTGACCTCCTCCTATGAATCACACATGTTCTTAACGGCATCTAGAGTGGCGAATCCTTTCCAAAAGGTTTTCAATTTACTTTGCCCAGATCCATCAGAGGAATCAACATCTATGGATGTTATTGCCTTACAACATTTATTTCTTAAATAATAAGACTTGAAAGTCAAAATTACTCCTCAATCCATGGGCTGCAGAATGGATGTTGTGTTGGTAGCATGAAAACCAGATGAATTTCCTTGACGATCTTCATCCAGACTCTTGGGTGACTAGGTGCATTGTCAATGAGCAGTAATATTTTGAAAGGAATCTTTCGTTCTAGGCAGTAGTCCTAAACAATCAACATCAACGATCTTAGCTGGGTCTTCTGGATAACTTGCTGCTTCTCCTTACACTATGTTATGGAGACGGCTCCTGAAACCTCATGAACCAACCTCAGTTAGCCTCAAACTTTTCTTCTGCAGCTTCCTGCCCTCTTTCAGCCTTCATTGAATTAAAGAGAGTTAGGGCCTTGCTCTGGATTAGGTTTTGACTTACGGGACTGTTGTGGCTGGTTTGATCTTCTGTACAGACCATGACAACTTTCCCCATGTCAGCAATAAGGCTGTTTTGCTTTATTATCATTCATGTGTTCACAGCAGTAGCAATCTTAATTTCCTTTAAGAACTTCTCCTTTGCATTCACAACTTGGCTAACTGGTGCAAGAGGCTTAGCTTTCAGCCCGTCTCGGCTTTCAGCATGCCTTCCTCACTAAGCTTACTCATTTCTAGCTTTTGATTTAAAGTGAGAGACATGTGACTCTTCCTTCCACTTGAACACCCAGAGGCCGTTGTAGGATAATGAATTGGCCTAATTTCAATACGGTTGTGTCTCAGCAAATAGGGAGGCCTGAGGAGAGGAAGAGAGACGGGGAACAAACGGCCGGTGGGTGGAGCGTTCGGAACACACATGACATGTATCGATTAAGTTCGCCGTCTCACGTGGGTGCAGGCCATGGTGCCCCAAAACAGCTATAATAGTAACATCAAAGGTCACTGACCATAGATACAATAATAACCATAACAGATATAATAATAATGAAAAAATCTGAAATATTGCAAGAATTACCAAAATGTGACATGGAGACAAGAAGTGTGGACACACTTGGAAAAATGGCACCGATAGACTTGCCCCATCCAGAGTTGCCATAAACCTTCAATTTGTAAAAATGCAATATCTTCAGAGTGCAACAAAATGAGCTATGCCTGTATGAACCAGGAATCACAGTCTATGAAACTGAAACTGTGAAGCTGAACCTTCTTAAAGGTAGGCCTTGCCAAGAAAAAGAAATTTTTGAAATTCTCTTATCTTCCTTTCCTGGTAGCTTTGATCAAAGCGTTTCACGTAAAGGAGGGTAAAATCAGACAGTAAGAAGAAGAGGGAAAACCACACATGCTCCTCCCAGGAGAGCAAGGCACAGATCTCTGAAAGTCTGAGCATTTGTGTGACTCAACCAGGCAGAAACTGGGCTACCTAAGATAACTTGTTAAATTTATTCATCTTACTAAATTTACCAGATTAGACTCAAATTTCATGCTTTTTCCAAGCATTTAAAAAAATCAATTCCTCCTGTGAAATTCAAATTTGTTATTTATCTATATAAATTTATAGATATTTTTTATTCATTTATGCATCCAACAAATATTTATTGAGTGTCTACCATGCACAGGGGCCTGAAAATGCAGCAGTGAGTAAGTACAGACAGGGCCCCTGCCCCTGTGGAACTTACTTTCCAGTTGGAGAGAAATGAAATAAACCGGGAAATATAATTTCAGGCTGTGATAAATTTTGTGGGAAAAAATAAGCAAGGTGCCACTTCCTGGTCCTCGTGCTCACTCTGTTCCTACAAGACAGTGTACTTTGTCTCACGTCGTCTCCAGTTCATGTCCTTCTCTTCCGTTAAAGTTCCTGAACGGCTGCCTGACCCAGGACTTTCCTTTTCAAGCCCCGGGATGGCTCACGCTGCCTGACACCTCTTCCAGTCATCCCGCTACCCGTCTAACCTGATCCTGGACATAATGTCTCCCCTCCCCTCATGTAGACCCCTCCAAGTCCCATAAAATCCCACTACCTGCCACTTCTGTGTTCACTCATCCCAGAATACATACTCTTCCCTCTTCTCCTCCCTCTCTTCCTAAATCCAGCCCTTTTATTAGGTTCTGACCAGTTTCCTGCATGCCTTGTTCCATGAAGCACCCAGCTCACACTGGTCTTTCACAGCAAGAGAGAGAGGGAAGGAAGGAAGGAAAGAAAGGAAGAAAGGAGAAGGAAGGAGGGAGGGAGGGAAAATCGATGAAGCTGAGCTTTCAGTTTTCCAGTATTAGAGGTAAATATTATTCCAACACGAGCTAAACAAAGACCGGGTAAAAGACTAGAATCCAGTGAGTTATCAGCCACTAAGTTATAACATGGCCTTGGACAGATCACAATCTCTGTGGATCCCAGTTTCAAATATGCGTGGGGTTGATGGTGATTAATATGACAATGCCAATACCAATTTATTGCTGTTAATGAAATGGAACAGTTACACATATATAGACTCCAAACCTAGTTTTTCAGAGAGCATAATTTTCTTTATTGTTGTACCATAAAACATTTCCATTTCGAGTTCCCATCCTACTGCTGGAGGAAAATACATAATTATATGCATCCCTAAAATACAATTGTTTTAGAGTCTCTGCCTGTCACCCAATTCCTATAATCATATCTCAGCCCCAGGCCCAGAGGGCATGTTGTTTATGGAGAAGGAAGGACAGAGTGTCCAGTACTTGTACCTCATCTGCCCAAGCTGATACCTGCTACGACACCTCACTCTCAGGGTTTCTGCTTCCTGATTCACACAGATCCCAGGTCACTCTCCAAGTATCAGCTGAGTTCTGTCACAAGGTGCTTTTCTTGGGTATGTAAGAAACGTGGGGCTCTTGTTACCTCTCACGGGGGCATGTGGAAAGCTGCATGTCACTCTGACCCCTCTGTCTAGATGCTTTGATGCAGCCATGCCTGCTCTCCTGCCCCATGCCATATCAGCCAGAGAGTTTGTCCTGCTGCCACCAGCTAGGCAAATCACAGGTCCCCTCTGCTTTCACAGCCCCTAATACTAAATTTTATTCCATGACCCCACACAAAGGTGTCCTGTTGGAGCACTTCATAACCTCAGCTTTCTTGCTTACATTCCAAATCTCCTTTCTCTCCCACAGAATGAATCTTTGTTTGGGCGGGAAGGGGTAAAATTAAATCTGATGGATCACATATTTTACAAACAAACATAAGTTGACAGAATTATCAGAAAAACACACGTCAGTTAGTATACCAACATGTTGTTCAATGACAAACCGAAGGTGATGCTCACATCGGCT